>JAVQJG010290120.1:0-24825 GCA_036024015.1 Craterocephalus amniculus | reverse complement strand
CTCGTTCAAAGAAAACATCTGCCTTTTTTTAGCATAGATATGCTCTGGACTGTAAGAATTGTAGGGTGAGATGGGTTCTCTTTATATATTGTATGTTTTAATCAGAGTTTGGCTTATTTTTAAGCTTGAGTTCATTTGTACTGTAGTTATAGCTTCAAGTATTTTATCACTATTATCTTAGAAATGTCTGCTGAAACTAAGCTGTTTTAAATCAAGGTTAAAAACACATTTATTACCCACCTTTCATCAAAACAACAGCTAATGATCTTTTATTTCATCCTGTCTTCCTTGAATGTTTTAAGGAAAGCAATTGAATTGTCTTGTCCGTTAAATGTGCAACACGTACTAAATTAATACACATATAATAGACACAATAAATGTACTTTTCTTTCTTGTGAGCCTTATTTCTGTTTTAACTCTGTTCAGCACTTTGTATCGGCTGCTGCTGTGTTTAAAGCGCTACATAAATAAATATATAACACAATATTATTTTTCTTAAAAATAACTCTCCCCAAAAGCATACGAAAATAAGTAAACAAAACAAAAACAAATCATTTATTAAGCATCAGGTTTTCCATACAAAACAACAGAATATATAAAGAAAAGTCACTCTCATGCCTGGGAGTTCCACTATTGCTTCAAATGTAATTAGCTGAGGAAATGGCATGGATTAAAAAAATAATGAAGCAAACCTGATTGTTTCACACAACCACACACTCCCTTTGTCCCATCTGGCTTCATACACTATGCTGTAAAACAAAGTAAAATATAGAATGACTAAAAGTGTTCTGGCCTACACCTGGGCTAAAAGCTACAAACATAAATAACAAAAAAAGCACATTTGTTTGGCTTTTATATTACACAGCTTCAAGAGTCCATCCAGTGTCCACTTTTCCATTGATTTTGAAGATGAGAAGAAAACAACAACAATGACAACATTAATAACAGTGAATAGAAACAACAGGTCACTGTGCAGAAAGGAGTGAAAACAGCGTGGGTAAAAACTCCTGTGTGTGTTTGGTTGTCTTTCCGGAGCTCATTGGAAGCTCGCTCGCCCTTGTTGAAAAGCATGTTAACACAACATGTCGCTCTAAAGTCCCTCCTGTTGGGGTGCCATGTGCTGCTGGAAGGGGGAGAGTGCTGGCGGTCTGTTGTAGGCAGACAGAGGGGGGGTCTTTAGTCTCTAAAGTCTCTCTCCTCATTGCAGGCAGGAACAGCTAGGCTGGGAAAAAGCCAGGAGGGTCATCTTGGTCAGGTCGTCACCGTGTACCACAGACACAACACACTCTCTCTTTTCGGACACATACTCCCAACATTTCAGTCAGCCAGACCCAGACACCCCTGCAAGTGATTAAGTGGTTCGTTCCTCGCCGTCCGTTTCCTGCTTGGTCCTGCGCAGGTTGCTTTTCATCTTCACAAACTCAGGAGTGTTCTCCTGTTCCTCCTCGATCTTCTGCTGCTCCAGTTCCAGCTGCATGATGGGAAATATGGCAAACAACGAATCAAACCAGGAGTAGTTTGCTATTTAAAGCAAATCATATCAATTTCATAATATAAATACAGGGATAAGTATATAATGATACAATTCACTCCTCTTTTTTTTACCTGCTCTAGTTTCTGTTGTCTTTTCATGAGTTCTATCTCCAGGTCGCTCCTCTTCTTGTGGGCTTCCTGCTCCTCCTTCTGAGCCTTGATAATTTGTTCCCTCTTCCTCTTCTCTAGAACCTTCTGCAGTTCAGGCTTGTTCTGAGGAGCCAGGCCCCTGCACAGATTCAATCATTAACACAGCATGTTACTGGAATGAAGCTTAATGAACAACCTGAAGCCACACAGCCTTATGACACTCCATAGCCCCATTTAGTGAGAGACTGGCTTACAAAAGTCATGCAAAACAGATGACCTCATTCAAGTTTGTCATTCTATTAGAGATTCTGGATTAAATATGTCAATCTTGTTTGAAGGGAATTTTGATTTTGAGCCGAAGGTTGCCCCATATTTGCTAATCTGCTTTTACAAGTGCTATGAAAGCATTTAGTGCTCCTTGCATATATCTAACATGTATCTGGAAATACTCCCTGTCCTGGGAAACAACTGTGATTGTTACACAACCGCAAAGGTTTGTGTATTCCAAAAGAATAGTCACTTCTTAGTAAAATGTGAGACATTCTTGCCAAGAGGAGTTTAGTTATGTAATGCTCGGAAACCTTCCAAATTACGAGATAAATGGGTGGGGGCTGAAGATGAGATTGGGGTGGTTAAAACGGATGGGGAGGGGATTGAAAAAGTACTAAAGAGCAAAGTCACAATAAAAGGATTATAGGCAGAGTTAAGTGCCAAAAGATACATAAAAGAGAGAAACTAGTAAAGGATAAAGGCTGTATGTAGTTAAAAAAATCCAAAGTCTTTGATCCTGCCAGACTGGTCCCCCATGTGGTCACTTCCACTAAGATGAAACCCTACATCTTGACTGAAAACACAATGTTCCCACCTCTCTGTGGTACAGCATCTTGATTAAATGCATAATTAAATTCTGCCGATTATATAACAGGGCTAAGAATGCTCCAAGATGCAGTGGGAGCTCATTTGCAACAAGGCGCTACTTTATGTGGAGTCACAGCTGCAATGATATGGTCTGTTCTCTTATGAAAGCACTTAGCATGGCGAGGAAGAACAGAGGGCAACAGAAGTGACTGGCCTGCGCAGCTTTTACACACTTCATGCACCAAGGTTAGTAGAGGCAAGAAGACAGGCTGTATGCTTACAGCACGCTGCGTACAGGGTGGGCGAGGTTTACATAATCACTCAACCTGCCATCCAGAAGTACACACGCTCTGACAATTAAGGCAGAATGTGTGTTCAGTATGCAACACTCTGGCACCTCCATCTTTTGTAGGTTGAATTTCTGAAATTCAAATACATGTGTGCCCATGCGTGTGTGTGTGTGTGTGTAGGAAGGGTCAACGCTGCTACAAGGTAGCAAAGGCAGAAAAAAGGCCCTTGGCTATAGTCTGTTTTGTAATCTTGATTGCATAACATGTTTTTCTTTCTCTTTACACATCCATCCATCTATCTATCCATCGACCCACCACACCCCCTCCCTTCCTCACTATCATCACTATAGCTAATCCACTACGCAGGCGAGATTTCCATACAAGCTAAAAAGTCCAATCAAACAAATCTAACCCCTTCCAAAGCCCTGCAGTTTTTCTTCTATGAGGATGCTTGAGTCTGTCTAGACAGCGAGAAATAACATTCTACAGTTGAGAAAAGAATAACCTTTTTTAAAAAAAATATTTATTCCATATCAGTAAATCTATCTGTGGCCTCTTTCCACATTATTCTTTAATGCTCTTTTTTCACTACTACAAAAAGCATCTCACTCTTTGACCTGTTTAAAGACAGAGCCCGGCTGCTGTGACGGAACAGCTGTCAGCAGCATGAATGTTTACCTTGCTATTTATAGTTCAGGCACAAAGCTGCCAGCGTGGTATGGTGAGAGGAAAAACCAAGCAGCGTTGAAAGGATGATCACATGCCGTGCTACACATGTGTGGTGACACTCACACTGATGACCGCTCACACTTAGAGCTGCGCAAAATCCTCCGCTTTAGGATCTGGCGTTCATATCGGCAGCCAGGTTTATAGAGCTACGTATGGGATGTTTACATAACCAATTGCTGATAGACTCGTGCTCAAATGCTTTTACATAATAGCGCCAATGAAAGTTTTATATCTTAAGCTTTACATAATGATGCTGCTGGAGGGGAAAAGGGCCCACTGAAGAAGACAACCATGGTCACACATTAATGAAGCATCAGTACAGACTGCATGGATTCAGGTCCGGTTAAATGAAAGCAAAGATAAGTTTTACTGCTCGATAAACAGACTGTAAATCTGTTGCCTGTTGCACATGAAGAAACGTGATTTACTACTTAATTACTGTCCACCCAGGCTTTGATGCTGTTGCTTTTGCTTTATGGGCACCAAACATTGGGCTGCTCTGTAAACTGACAAAAATCTCTCTTCCATAAAAACAACTTAGACATGACTACAAGTCTCTGCAAGAAAATACAAGGAGACAGACAGGAAGGGCAATCATTGAGAAGGTGGATTCATCCAGTTCCTGACCTCTTCTGGTTCATGAGCAGCTCTCGGTGCAGGTCCTGGTGGTTCCGGGAGCTCTTGACTGGGTTGATCAGCTTCTTGGGTTTGATGAGCTCATCGCAATCTCCCTCCAGGTAGTCTGGTTCCGCCATGACACTCCTCCCTGGTGACAGCGACAGACCAGGATCACACGGATCTGATTAAAGAGAGAAAACAAGAAAGACTTTCATCTAACTAAGTCTGGAACAAGGGCCGTGGGATGTAGAAAGCAATGAAGCTGGAGTGATTAGTCGGCTGGCCGATTAAATTGGATTGATTATTTGCATTTTGTGATTTAACAACAAGCAAAAATGAGTACAAAGACATGTGCTTTGCAAGCGTTCCTGTCAGAGGGGCTGCTGTGGAACAACTATTTTGATTAGCTTTGGACATTTATTTGAGTCTGTACATGCAGAACAGATTTACTCTAGTAAAAAGAGAATATAAACGCAACAACAACAACAAAAAAGATTTCAAGTAACTTGTGAAATTTTATATAATGTTGCATTTTATTTGAAAAAAAACAACAAATAAAGACATTATATTGGACATCACTCACCATGATTTCTAATTAAATTAAATTAGCCAACTTCTAATACAGATAGTTGTATACGTTGATGTTTTTTCTTTTTAGTTTGTTTTTTAATGGTAAACATTTGATTTCTCCAAATATGACAGTCTTTCATAAACAAAAATGAGCATCTGCCTGACTCTGTGGCATGACTTTTTGAATAGCAATGAAGGGATTCAGTGCTGTTACAGTGAGTTACATAATCGTTCCACACAGAGTGGTGTGGAACATTTCATCCTCCTGTCAACTGGTATTAGGAACATATGCAAAGTGACAGAGATGAATCAGGACAGAACACAGCCACATTTTAATACTTCTGATGCACTCGCTTTCTTAATAACTATCCCAGATGTTGCTTTAGCCACTTTAATCCCAGAGGCAGAGACATAACTGTTGCCCCAAATCAAGGTAACTCATGACCTCCATCTATGGGCAGATATCCTCTGGTCAGTGTTGAGCATACAAACAATAACAACTGGCTACTGAGATTTTTCATTTCAAACATGGAAACTAAAAGCGTGATTTAACAGTTATGTTGAAAAATGTTCATATTTTATCTGCTCATTAACAAAGATGAAACAATAAGGAGGCAGAGTCAGTCGCAGAGTAGGTCACCACAATATAAACCTTCAGGAGGAAGCTTCAGTTTATCTGGATAATGAAAATATTCCTGACTGGATCTAATCAGATTACACGCGTGCTCTATTTCAGAAACTTCAAAATATGCATGGGTAAAATTGCAAGATCCATCTCCATCAATATCTAAAATGCCCTAAAAAGACATTTGTACCCACTTTGAAAATTGTAATAACAGACTGTAAAACTAAAAGTGTTTTACTTTTAAACACTCAGAATGGCTTCATGGATGAACTCACCCTGGAGATGAGGAAAGACAGGGTATCGGAACATTGTCGTCATTGCTGCTACTTTGATTAAAAAATCAGATTTCCAGGAAAAGCTATCAAAGCACGCTGTCCAGTTTGTCGGTGTGTTGCAGCGCCGATAGTGTAGGAGAGGTGCTTTATCCTGCACAGCTGTCTGATACTGAGCCGCTTGGGTTTCAGAGTCTGTTTTATATCCACATTTACCCACACACACACACACACAAGCATGCATGCACACACACTCCGTTTCCCTCCCTCTATTGCTGCTCTCTTCATCTACTTAGTCCCTCCCCGTTTAATAACCATTGCAGTTTATTTTCCCATGCAAATAAAGAAACGTTTTCTTTACACACACCTTGCTTTAGGACACATCATGGTATTTTTATTTATCAGTCCAATAACGTAGACTATGTGTATTAAATGTGCTTTGAAAGAAACAGCTAAGTGGTCCGAAACACTGCATTAGCTGATTTTGTCTACTCACGACTGCCTGCATATCTATTTTTTCACCGACTAAGGGATGACTCAGATTTATGGACAATCATGTTGCACAGCCTGTGATGTTGAGGTGTTGCTTGGTTACAGGTCTCCTGTTTGGTTGCAAGTCTGGGAACGATTAGGAGGGAAAAAAAGAAAAAGATACTCAGGATGTCATCCTGGCCAATCACCATCAGTTGTACCAAAGATGCATTGCCCTGCACGTGCTAGAAACGAGGAGGATGGGTGAGCGGGTTGTTAGATTCAACCGTGAAAAGGGGTTGGTGTAACGACTTTAAGACACCACTAGAGGCCGATGTTTTAGCACTGGAAAAACTGAATCATGCCAGTTACGTAACAAAGAAGCCAGCATAAACATGATGTTACCGCAGAGAGATGAGAACAAAGACCGAATAACGTCACATAATAAATATCCATAACAAATAAAATATGCTGACAGATTATAGAAGTAATTATCATAATGTTTTCTAGCTGCTTATAATACCTTTAGGGTTGTGAGTAATCCGTACTAATCCCCAGATTAGTAACCTTTCCTAAAATTCATGTGTCCATCACAAATCATAGAATGTATTTTAAAATAATTAATTAAATCCTCATCTTCAGAGCTTCATTTTTACATGTATGTTTGGATACTTAAAACTGTATTGCAGAAAGCACATATTAGCTGTCTGAATTTAGCTACTCGAGGGGGTATTAATGATAATGTGAGGGATATTAGGACACAGTCAGCACATATGGGTGATGGCGATGATGGGTGGAACAGTTATCAGTCTGGATCTGCTGCCAGGTGATATTTACTTCCCAGTTTGGAGGAAAGGTAGGGGGTGAGGAACTTAGAGACTGGTAGTGTTGTCAGAGTGTACGTTAGTTTAACACATCTGCTCCTACTTCCTCTGTACCCTGGGGTAGAAGGAGGTCACATGGGGAGTTCAAACGGGACCTGCACCCCCAATATGGAGCACTGCTTAAAACCAGTCTTGTAACTGGCAGTTTTAAAGTTTGTTTTCCTTTTTTTGGTTTCCCAATTTCTTAAAATATAAGTAGAATGTGTATCTAGAATATACTTAAAGGTGCTACAGACATCCAGCATGTGGTAGAAGCAGTCAGATGAAGGGTTCAAAACAACTCATAACTGTTTAAGGAAAAAAAAAGGCTGAATTTGTCCATATTTGTGCATTGATGGACATCCCTCCAGCATTTCAACAAACTTGATAATAGAACAGAGTTTGTTATCGTGGTTCCTTGAATCCCATTAAAAGGTTTGTTTTTTTGTTTTTGGAGACACACCCTTGCTACAGAGACAACAGCCAAGCATACACACACACACAAACACACACTCAGAGATAATAACCCTCCAAAAGACTCTTGCCAATTTACACAGGATACAGTGCTGTTTTGAAATGATTCAAAATGCCAGGCCATTAACCCTCTTATGACCAAGAATGATATTACAAAGGCATTTTACCTCACAGACAACAGATTGGTCATGATAATTAAGGGATCAAATGAGATAAAAGTTTATAATAACATGGGAAAGAGAGAAGAGAAAGAAAAAAAAAAACAAGGTCATAGCTGTGTCTCAGACAAGAAATGAGGGGATATCTGAACACAGGTCCCCTTTGTTTACTCTCCTTTCTCTCTAGAGTCATATGGACCAGTTTTTGTGAAATCTAAAATGAAATGTCCCATTTCAAACAGAAATAGATCTAGTCAGCTGTGGGAAAATAAGAATAGCACAAAGTTAAATGTGTCTACAGATAAAACTACGCTCATGTTCTCTAAGAAGCTATCTTTATCATCACCTTTATCATGTGGCTTGGCCCTCTTCTTTTTGTAAGAAAAGGTGAAATGGAAACATGTGACATAGTTTGGTCTGCAAAGAGGAAGTCAAATCGATGAATGTGTTTGCACTTGTGGCCATGTGTGAAAGTGTACCCAGCGGTGGCAGGTTGCATTAGAGCTGATAGAATGACTGATCTTAGAAGGGTAGAGTGCCTGCATTGTGCCAAGTTATTGCATCATCAAGCCAGCTCTGCTATATGAGCCAGCACGCACACAGACGTGCATTCATAATACAGACTCAATTCTCACTTTTTTCCAAGTCACCATGGAGATCTGCACTTGCCTGCTTTTCATTCAGTCACACAATACTAAATAATACCAGGTTACACAACATGCTTCACTCAATTGACTTTAACAAACTAATAAAGTTCTACAAAACAAAATCAGTAAGGTTATAAACGAACGTTTATAGATACAACGCATCAGATAACTATGTATGACTTGATAAGTGTCGCTTGCTTGTACTAAGAAGTTTGGCAATTGTCCGTCTGCAGGTTATAGAAGGACAAATGTGAGTAACTGCATTAGTTTGTCGACCTGTACATTAAAGCTTGGTTTATCATTAAGGGTCAGGTTTATCAACATACCTTTGCTTTTATATTCACACTGGTTCACTCCTTAAATCAGATCTGCAAAATTCTAGTTAGTGACAAATTTACTAGGCTGCTGTGTAGATTTTCTGTAGCCGTTTGCCGATGAAAAAAACCTGCATTCAATCAGAATCTGGGAAGATGACACATTCCCAGATGCCAAGTTATTCATCAAATAAGCACCATGTTCTGGGCCACCGGATCTAATTAAGCCTATTGCTGCAGGAGTGATTTCCTCTCAGACTGTACAGCTTGGGTTTGTTAGTCCATCTCTGAGTTTTGATTTTGTTTTATTTTGATGAGACAACATGAAATTAAAAATGTTTACTTGAAAGCACAGGGAACTTTTAAACTTTTACTTTTCAGAGAAAAAAAATGTTGCCTCGGCTCTTTTTCCAACTTTGTTTTCAAGTAACGACTGAGCCACTACAGCCCCCCTAGTCTCCAGCTGTTGCACATTACAAACACTCAAAAACGTTGGTGGCTACATCTCTAGCTCTGCATCGACATAGAAACAGACCTTGTTGGAGCTAATCAGTTACGGTAATGTAAGCAAGAAGCCAGGAGATCTTCGGCCAATCTCCTATGGAATGGAACATCGGAAACAAAGTAAATGGCTCAAAACTCCAAAGACAGAATGCTGGTTATTGTATTTTTGTCCTTTTCTACCTTTATCTTCAAACACAGCAATATCCCCTATGAACATAGTGTACCAAGTAGACAAGTAGTGGTTTCATTTTGTGTCACCACAAAGTGCTCATACTAAGGAGGTGCACATCGAGTAGTGAATCATAATGAACGGTTAAATAGCAGATTAATCACCAAACCAAGTATTACACAAAAGTATAGCTTTCATATGAATGTATATGTCCGTGTTATAAACAAAATCCAGTCCTTAGAAAAAGTACCCTTCCTCCTCCAACTGATCAGTGCAGATGAAAGTAAAGTTTGCAAAGAGGAATATGGGAGAAAACTTAAATTGGCTAGACAAATATGGAGGCAACTGGAAAGACTATTTATAAAAGTGGAAAGCTACAGACATAGGAGAGAAGAAAATTAATGGATACTTTTATGTTAGGATCACTGTCAAGATGGGCCGAGCGGGGCGAAGGAAAAAAAAAAGTCTAAATACTTAATAATGACATGCTTTAGCCCTTTATTAGTCTCAAATGGCTGTCTTCCTGCTGCTGCCTTCGAGAATAGAGAAAAGCAGAAGTGAAGCAGAGCAGCTGTGGCCTCCTTCGCCATCTGACCTCACAGCCCTTCTCTAGGATACGGGCAGGAGCAGAACAGACAGTAGATCAGCTCAGGGTGTTGGCCAGTCACCCGTCACTGGTTGTGACATATGGCAGACCCCACCCGCTCCATCATATGTGAGGGTTTGTTTTCCATTGGTCAGATTTTCAAAATGAAGATTAATTAACATTTTGTCATGCAGTTATGACCCCACCGAAGAAAGACATAACTTAGGATGAATCTTGGATTTTGAAAGAGCAGAGAAGGGTCTTTATCACATTTACTAGGGTTTTTTAAAAGATTAATCACTTAAAAACAGTTTAGTAACAATTTTTCTGTGGAATACAAGGGAATAACCAGATACATCTTAATATTAGTTTCACTTTAAGGTATAACATCCAAAATATTCCAAGCTTTAAAACAATATAAAATGAGATTAAACAAACATGATGAGCTGCCTTACAGTGAAACGTGCGTTCATGACCAGAAGAGAGAGAGAAGAAAAAAAAAATCTAAAACCTACTTTACCTACATCATCTCTGGTAGCTCATTCAGTCCCACACAGTCTCATGTTGTTTCCTCTCCTTCTAGGCCAGACCCTGTCTATTCCACTCACAGATGGGAGGTCCACCCCTCAAGGGAAATTGCGTCATCAATACCCCTGAAGCAACCCCCACACCCCGCTCTTTCCCACTCTGTAGTACTCGCGTACACTTTCCTCCCCTGCTGTGTGTTACAAACCGGACAGATCCGGTTGTGCATCTCTTTCTGTTAATGAAGCGGCCATTGAGCCATAAATAGGAGAGGCCCTAATTAAAGCACCACTATAGAAGGGCTTTTAATTGACAGTTCAGGAGGCTACAGGGGAGGGACAGCAGGAGAGTGTGCTTGAGATAGGCACACTCACAAAAATAGTGAAAGAGAGTCAGATTTTAAGCCGAAGTAGTAACTATGAGATATTTTCAGAAAGGCCCTAGAGTACATGCATGCTCATTTACAAGCCTACACTGAGACAACACATAAATCACGGCTGGAAGTGCACTCACTCATATCATTTGTGTTCCGTGTTTTGCATAAGGGTAAAATAGGGTGAATGGAATTAAGTGCAAAAAAATGTATGGGCATGTCAAAGACATAGAAAAGCAGTTTTTGAGCCAACAAAACAAACATGTTCGTCAGAATACAATGCAAAAGATAGATTTCATGCCAATACTTTCAATTTACACTGGGAATTCAGGAGTATTGGCTGGAAAAGGTTTAACCATCAGAGAGAAACAAAAAGTGAGAGTGGGGAGGGAAAAAAAGTCTCCTCAAAAGTATGTGGGGGAATTTGGGGGTTGAGATCTGTTTTGCATTTCCTGCCATAGAGTGGGGGTATGCAGCGCTGGAGATGGGAGCTGGGGAATTCTGCAGGACTCATCATGTACTGACCTCTGAAAGCACCGACCCTGCTCCCACAATGCAGTGATGTCGCCAGGGAGATGGCGGGGGTATGGGAATTTACAGTCAGGGTTTTAGGGTTCATAAAGCACAGATGCGCAATCGTGCGTCAACACCCACACAAGAGGAGGATAAATTGCATCATGGGACAGCAAGAAGTTCAGACTCTGTCATATGCGTCTGTCTGCAGATGCCGAAAACATTGAAGACATTAAAAAGGGTGTGGCGTGCGTCCATGCGCGTGACACCCACCCACATTAATGTCTGCTGGTTAAACGTGTTTAATCAAGCCATCTGAGGTACTCTGATTCATCTCTCTGGCAACCTCATGCTTACTGTAAAATATTTCTTCTAACTTGGACAGACCTGGACTGAGACCGTCCTGCCAGTAGACTGCTTCCTTTTGGCCAAGTGCAGATAAACTACTATTAGTGTAAAACACAGCAAATGTATCAAGCGTCATATAATGTGTCCCTCCCATGTCCCCTACATGAAGTTGGATTACATTCTCCACCACAATCTGCTTTTCAGACTCATCCCTTATGACACCTCAGTGCATCTGGTAAAACTGAATACTTTTAAGAATTAGGGGCCTCATTTATTAAATTTACTTTTGGTTCAACTGACTGACTTCAGGTTATGCGCACAAAAAAAAAAACCCCATCCTATCGAGCACTCAGTTTGTAGCATGAACTAAGAATAATGTTGAATTAATTAAATACAAGAAGCATGAAGTTAAATATGGAAGTTATATTACCCCCTTTTTGATTCAGGTTCAACCATCTCTTTTTTATATCATCTCTCAACAGCCTCAGTAACACTGCGTTTTTTTGGCTTTATCTGCAACCTGACTATTATAGGTCCTGTCCATTTCTGGTGTGAGACTTATAAACCAAAGGTTAAAGTTTCACATAGGAACCTGCTCAAATAACATTCACATGCACATGTGTAGCATATATACATACACTATTAGAAAAGATCCTCAAACTAAAAAGATTAACCGTCTTAATATAGCGACTTCAAACACCAACTGAAGATGAGGAAGTGATAAATTTAAGTTTGAACTTTCTCTTCACACAAAGTTCTCTGCTGGACATCGCACAATGTCATTTGAGATAAGAGACCAAAATACAGGAACCATTAAAACTCCCTCATATCTGCAGTATGTTCCCTGTAAGCAAGTTCTTGTTTTCCATTTTCAAGAGTAAACACGCAACATTCAAATTGGACAAGACCTTAATTTAATGTTCATGTGTGATTAAAATGACAGTACAGAAATCTTTTCTCAAAAATAGTCGTCCCTTGTGACTACACTTCTCCTCTTTCCATCAGTTACTTTCCTTGTCTTTCAGCTCTTGTATAAACACTCTTGAAGCATTATTACAGTAAGAATATGACCACAACTACAGCTAGCTTTTAAGAGTTGATCGACCTTGTATCCAAATCCATCAGTGGCTGGATCCCGATGAAAATCAGCCAGCAAAGTTTTTGTTAAATTAACAAGAACAACTGACATGTGTTTTCATTCAAATGATACATAAAAAACTTGCTTTAATTAAGTTCAGAAACGACTGTGGTTATCTAATATGCTGGCTCGTGCACAGACTTGTTTCCACTCTGCATGAGCCCCAGGGTCAGGCAGATTACAGAATGAATGGGACGGAGTGAAAAGGCACAGACACCACTTTGAGTCATGCTGCAGGAATGTGATGAAACGGCACAGTGATTGTTGTTGTGGGCACACATCAGCAAGTAAGGACACATGGAGACAGATACAGATAACTAAACATAGATTCAAATACTGACACATCTGTATGAGAAATAAACGAATCACCCTTTGTGCACATGCATTTTAGTGGCTAAAATCAAAGTTATGACTCAAGCACATGTCTTCAGTAATTTGTGAGTGGTAACAGTTTTTCTTTTTTTGGGGGGGGTCACACCTGTCAGTCAAATACAAAAGGCCCATCTATACTCTTACACAGATGTCCCTGACACATGCTCCTTTATGTATTTGTATAGACTTGAGGAGAACAGGTGGACTGAGACTGGGGACTGAAGGGTACAACAAATGCGCAAGATCGAGACACTTGTGATAGACAGGCACACTCAGAAAAGACTAATTATTCAGAGGACACATGCACATGTCATATAAACATTTGCCCATATACAGAACATTCCTCATCAACCTTGTAAAAGCAGCTTCAAAGTACATTATGTCCTGTGAGTCATGTAAAAACGGTGTGCTCTGTCTGGCTCCGCAGTGTGAAGTGCTGTTTAGTCATAAAGGAAAAAAAAAAAAAAAACATAAAGGAAAAGTCTTTGTTATGGCTGTGCTGTCTGTTCCAGCTCCAGATTCAAAGCTTTGTGCTTAACTGCTGTTTTTCTCCTCATAGATCGGAGTCACGCCCCTCCTCGCCATCTATTGGCTGAGCCCAGCTGGGACCTCAAAGCTGATTGGCTAGCGGGCTCACCAGGGAGCATTTGGGAGGTTCTCCTTTGTTTACATGCCAGCAGAGAAAACCCCAATAACAACTGTTACCTTGAGCAACCAGACAATCCTCAGTTACCCAGACAGACGCATATGGGAGGAAGTACACACATACGCATACAGCGAAATAACAAAGGGGCTAAAAACAGGCCAAATAAAGAGGCTTAATCTGGCTTTGTGCTGGACAATATTCAATACTGAAGGCACAGAAATGCATATTTCTGCTGTAAACAGGAGAATTCTGTGGTTTCACTGTCTGACGAAACTTTCTAAAGTCATTTTTGGCATAAATACTGGAAATCTCAGAAGCTCCAGGCTCTAAGAAGCGGTTTTTATTTTTCTATTGGTGCATGTGCCCGTTTGCGTTTGCAATAAGACAGGATCATATATCTTGATTTTGTCTTACAAGCATCTTGATCTAATACACGCTCCCGATCTCTCCTTACTTCACCCTAACAAGCCACAAGGAAGAAAGCATTTAGATCCTGCCTGCGGGTATTTGTGCCATCCAATCTACAAGATGCAAAGTGGCCGACGCAGTAATGGTGCTTTATTGTGATTGAAGCTCTGACATAGCAGCAGGAAAATCAATGGAATTCTTTGGAAGGCTCAGTCTCTTTAGGTGTGTATCCACATCTCTGCTCTAGTCTTTGGCATGCATACCGAGTGTTCTTTGTAAAGTTAATCAATGTTAAGTCATGACTGCCAGGACAAGCCTCAGCATGTCTGACTTTTATATTAGATGATCTTACATAAAATAATCCAGACACACAGAAGCTCAAACAGAACACTCACTTCTGTCCGCTGTGGGCAGCCTCACCTGAACCCTAATCCCTAATCTTACCTCATCTCACATTGGAGCGCTGACCCCCACCAGGTCCTCAGAAATTACATCCTACCTCATAATAAGGATTTTCCTCATAAAAGGACTACAGGTCCCAAGATGTTTAGTGATTATTGTAGAATAAGGTAACAAAAAGACAAAGAAAAAAAACCCACATTAGCACTTTACTAGAATACTAAGTTCTTGGAACGTGATTAAATCTGAAACCATAGCAACAAATCTACAATGCATTGTAAACAGAGCCTTTGTCCTGTGGTAAGATTCGGGGATTGCATCACTCATGTTGGCATTGCATCATAAGATCTCATTCAGCCAGCGTACAGAGAGGGGGCATGAAGACAATTCGTGTGAAAAACTGGCAAGAAAGATCAAAATGCTGAGCACCTCATTCAGCAGCTACAATTTGGATTTTAAGAATTCCAATTATTGAGTATAAGTGCCCCTTTATTTCCTGTGATGACACAAGGGAGGGGTATGCCTTTTCAACTAGACTAAACTGGCTTATGCCTGAGGAACGGTTTTAGATTCAAAAGAATTTATTTTTTCCTCAGAAGCATGGAAGTAATGCTGAATTTAATTTACTTTGATCAGTAAATACATGAAGTACTCTCACACTTACGGAACTGAAGTGAATACTTCCGCAAAAAAAACAAACACCCTTTTAAAAAGTCTCCCAGCTGGTCAAACAGGTGAGGTGTTACTCAGAATCACAGCCTAGTGATGTGATGAAACCATTTCTCAAACATGACAAAGACTTCAAAACATTGACTACAAGTTACTATTTCACTGCCTGCATGTGAGAGTAACTAAAGAAATAGTACACATCTTGTCCGCGTGCAGTAACACAGCGTCTCCTGAGGTGTGGGTCTGAGGGATCAGTTGATTCTGCTGAGCAATGAAGATTTTGTGCCCACAGACAGGCCAGCCAGGCTGTGGGAGATAACAATGTCAACACACATGCGGCTGCTGCTCAGCCTAGACACACATCTATTCCTGACCTAAATACCTTCATTTCCTCGTGGTCAGTTTGACTTCTCGACACGAGCTCTGATCCTGTAATGATACATCAGAGAAATGCACCCGAACCACTAATGAACACTTGCCCGACAGAATGGAAACTAAGATAATTCATTCACATATTTGACTTTGGTTTAGTGCGATAATAATGGAGCAGGCAGCAATTCAGCTCTAACACCCACCGCTCTCTGACAGCATCAGCCCTTACGGGAAACAGAGAACAGGCTCGGTAAGAGAAACAAGAGAGAGAAGAAGGAAGGAGGGGGTTCAAAGATCAGAAAACAGATGTAAATCGTTGAGCTAACTCTCCTCCAAATGACTAACACATGTGGGAGAAATTTCCCCTCCCTGCACACACCGCACCAGCACTCTTGAAAACTGTGCACCTACTCATTTACACCACCTGCTTTCGCCACCTCTCTCCATCCAGAATCCCAGATTTCAACTTCTGCATCTTAAGATCGCTCTGTTCTACAGTGTTTGCCAGTCTGCCCCCTTTTTCAGCCTCCACCCAGAAAAACACACACACTCACACTCCAGTCCAGTTTCGCCCTGTTTGCTCAACGTTAAAGTTTGACAGACAGCAGAATGTACCATGAAAAGGACATTTCATAATTTAATGAAAGAGAGCCAAACACTTCAGGTGACAGCTGGACAGTCCACTTGATGACAACACATGAGTTTGTCAGCTCTGACCGAAGCCATGTGCTTTGACACAGAGGCTTGTAGTCATTGCTGAGCTATTACACACACTGCCTGACTCACAAAATGAACTCAGACACATGTCATGCATAAAATATTCTCCCCTCTTTTCCTTTTTTTTTGCCTCAAATATATCCAGATAAGAGTTGCTTTGATAGCTACTTGTAGGCTGCTGTAGCAGACAGGAGAAGTTATGAAAAACAGACTGCAAACACTTCTGGGACTAATATGAAGAATGTATGATGATATGACTTAAATGAGTGTTATTCCATATTTGAGGTTTCCAAAGTCACCCCCATGCCATCTTATCTGGATACCACATAGCATTAACATGCGATTAAGAGAAACACTTTTTTTTAAGCGATCAAATGCTCTAAATGGTGACAACCTGCTTTAAGGAGAATAACTGTTTTCTGTACGTGCTGAGCAACGCCAACGTGTTTGTTCTCCACTGTCCCGTCTCTACAGTCATGCGCTGCAACAAAAGGAGACAATGAACCAAGAGTTTGTGTTTTGCAATCTCATTCCTCCTCTCCTCGGTCCATTCTTTTTCCTTTGCAGTTTGTAAACCCCCCAAAACCCTGCTGCTTCTGCCGACCGGGTGGGACAGACAGCTTAAAACGTGCGGCTTTTGTTGGTGCGCTTGTGAAACAACCCCACTCGAAAAATGCACGAGCTCGAGACACGCGCGCGCACACACACACATACATCTACACTTACCTCAAAGTGGAACCCGACGCGACTTCTCCAACTCTACTTGTTCAATATTTAAAATGACAAAGTGGTTCAGGCCACATCGGTGCGTCTCCGGATCACTTCTTTAGGCTAAGGTGTGTGTGCGTCCTTTCCCAAACTGCTCAATATGTCGAAGGCGCGCACACACGTACACTCAGTCAGGACCCATAGAAAATGTTAATTTAAAGTGGGAGGGAGGGGTTAAATGACGCAACTCTGTGGCTCCTCCTGTCTCCTTGCTTTCTTCATAGAGAGGATGAGAGGGGGACCCCTCGAGCTCAGGGCGGGGTATAAGGCGCGCGCACACCCAGAAACAAGCATTCACAAGTGAATACCATTTTACTATTTGAAAGAGAATGTATCAGAAACATATGTTTTTTATTAAACAAAGCTTTTGTCTGTTATATATGAATTCTGAAGCTGCATTTTATTATTTTTTCATCAATAATAAATCATAGCGTCACCTGACTTCTTAACTAAAGGCTGTTTTAAAACGTTTGAACCCCTTGTTTTGTTTTACTGCCTCAGATTAAATTGTTTTGGTTCACCTTAATTAGGTGTATTTTGAGCCCCTCCAGGCAGCTGTTTTCAGCTACAAATCTCAGATAAACCCATCAGGCACTGCCTGCAGATCACCGAGAGAAAGATAGTGTGAGGTTGCCGCTGAACATAATAGGACTGGTGGAGGCTAAAACAGATAAAGGTGTCCAAACAATGTGTTTGTGGCTCGGCACTCTGACCCCACCCAGAAAAGATACATGATTAAATAAAACAAAGTAGGCCTATTAGTAGAATTGAATCAAATTTATTCTGTTTGCTGCTACTTTCTTACTTTAAATAAGCCGACGTCAGCTGTTGAGCATCACAGCATTTTAAAGCAGACAGAGGTGAAATTAAAGGGACTTCTTGTTCAGACTGAATGTGCTTGAGTCAATTCTTTAATTTCTAATGATATAAACGTTTTCATTATAGTGTCCCGCAAACTTCTTTGGCATAAAGTCTACATTGTTTCATACTGATTACATTTATGATCGAAATGAAATGTGACTAAATCTGACCTATATATGAGCAGAATTTTCTGCTGACCAGTGCAACAAAAAATAGTTCATTCTTCAAAGCTATCAACAATTTAATTCTTTAATAAATGCTGGAGCTGATGAAAGGATAAACATTTTTGTGATTTCTTTTCTTCAGTGCACTGATTTTGTGTCTGTGCTTTAACTGGTTGAAAAGAAAGCTGACAGACTTTTAGATTTAAGTGATTTATTTCTGGTTTATTCTTATAGGAGACTAAATAAACTGATTAAATTTGCTTTAGGTATCACATTTCCTTAAAATCTTCCTTTCATAATAGTTTCTAGAAAGCTTAATTTAGAAAAGAAAAAAATGTTGTTCATTATTTACTATTTCTGTGTATTTAATGATTTTCTGAGACAGATCATTTTGCACATGACACTTCGCTGTGATTACAACAGATCGGCCTTGCTTGTTGTTGCCACAGACAGAATATCCTGGGTATTCTTTGTGATAAAGAGTAATCTGCTTATCAATGAGGGGCCCTTGGATCTGCTTATCCACCACCCTTCTGTTAATCAGCTCACTGAAGCCCCTAGTTTCATGCTGGTCTGTCACCTTATATTGCTTGCTTCAGGGGTGAACTGTCCAGTTTATCTTTCTTGGCCGTCTGTCTGTCCTGGGTTCAGTCACTGTTGGATAATGATCCAAGTTCCTGTTCAAACTGAGCTGGCTTACTGGAAATTACATAAAACGCACAAAATGACCCAACGGTCTGTTAGAAATCTACACATGTTGAAGAATCAAAACATTCCTGTGAACTTTCTCATAATTTAAGAGAGGGGTGAGTAAGAGTATTGGGCTGAACAATAGGATGAGTCATGAAAAGGGTCTGCACTGACGCAAAGGACTCTCCCTTCAGAGACCACCATACTTTAAACGCCTTGCATGCCGGAAACAGATGTGCACAGAGTGTATGAATGAGTGTGCATGCAGATGTTTGTGTGTAAAAGAGGAACAGTGGTGAAAAACCAAAAGTCAGAGTAACAACTACTGTTACAACATACTGTAGCATGGCAACCTCATCATGGTATTCCAGTATATTTTTCCTCTCAAAGTGAGAGTGTGAGACATCTCAGAATGTATTTTAAGTCATTGCTTCTCTTGATGAAGACATGAAACTTTAATTTGACTAAATAATTAGGCTCATACCGTATTTAGAAGGGATGACACACTTATAGGTATGAAACATTTGTTTCATATTTTTTTAACTGTTGAACTGCTTAGATCAAAACCGCTTTCATTTATGGACAATAAATATTCAGCTGCTTCTATCAGAGAGCTAACTAGTGGAAACTCTAAAATGTGGTTCTTCACCGCAGTCAAATAGGTCATCATGTAACTCGGCTAAACTTGGTGAGCTTTGAAGCGTGCAGACATAAATGTAGAACTGATCTAGCGCTTGACAAGGACGCAAATAATTTCTCAAGGTGCCAGCCTATAAATTCAAGCTTACCATTAGCCTATAGTAGCAGACAGGTTTCACATGTTATGGATAAAATTAAACACCACGACATTCAAACTAAGTGGTAAAGGCTTTAACCTAATGGGAAGAAATTATTTCCTCATTGCTAAGTGAAGCAACGTGAAAAGAGAGATATTGCATCTGTCTGTGGTTTCCGTTTCAGGTGGTTTCATGGGGGTGATAGCAAAACTGGAAAAGTTTTACAGGTTTTTTTTTTTCTCAGAACCACCACTCATTAAAAAGAATTCATCATGGTACAGACACACCCAAAAACTGGTTTTAGTGTAACAAAAATTCAATAACCCCTTTTTAAAAGTTTAAAAGCATGATAGTATCAAAACCCCTATGTGCACCTTACCCCCATCGATCAACTCATTTTGTTGTGCACAAACACAATGTGATGCAGGTCCAGAACATTTTTTCAAATTTCTTGCCTGACCTGTTTTGACACGTCAGCATGCAGTTCAGTCAAATTTCCAAATGCCCAGCAAAGATGACGGACAGATGTCATCAGATTTGTGTTCACACTAGATGTGACTGCTTGGAAGTGAACAGCCACAGTACCTCTGAGACAGACGTTTCTGTTATCTTTTCGAGGTTTTCCCATGGTTTGAGCGAATGTTCACATATACATGTAGGTTTGTATGTGAGGCCCTATGTTTTTTCTCTGTCAAGGTCTCAAAGGGTCTCCACATTAAACAGGATATGGCAGTTATCTTAAAGCCATGCCGACAGAGAGGCTTTCCTGTATATGGGGAGGTTTTAGAGCTAATCTCTCTTCTTTATTTTGTGCATGTTTTCAGTGTTCTGCTGTCCAGTAAAACAGCAAACAACTAATAATAAAAACATAACAGACATTTGGAAGGTAAAACTAATCTCTTGGTGTTGTTGATTCTATACATCAAAACAGAACGCCACACAGAACAGGAAAGCTGCGGTAAACTTTTGCATGTAATTATAGTGTACATAAACACTACCCCCTGCATGTTTGACCTACTTGTGAAAGACCTGGGGTTTATTGTGACCGTACATTCACCATATGTTACAGGGTTTATTCAGTTCAATTTGAAATGTTTTTGCTGAAACAAAAAACTAAAATTTTTTCTCATCCCAAACAGACTAAAGGCATTCTTTCCACTGTTTTACTGCTCGTGTCTGACCCGACAACTGTTGAAGGCTCTAAGCAGTGGTGAGGAAACCACAAGCCCAGTCACCAGACTTAAGTAATATTCCACATTTGTGGCAAATATTTTGGAAGATTTCTTTTTCTTTTTTTTTATAGAGGCCTCATGTCTATCTAGCTTCCACACAGGTTTTTGCTTTATGTGTTTGGACTTTTTGTGTAACTTTAATAAAGCTGGGAATTTCTTTAATAAAATGCGGGCGACATTCCCACTGTCAGCCTGTCTGTCTCCAAGATGTGCTCCCCCAGCTCTTGAGGTAATGTATTGAGCTTTTCCTGCCTTTCCCTTTTTTTCCCTGTGAGTGTTCAGCCAAAGTTCAGCTAATTCAATCACTGCTGGATGACTCACACTAGTGTCCCTTCTCCACAGATGCAAAGACACAAAGGCACAGAAGAAAGCGCACAAGCATACGAACACATACACCATGTTGCCTGGCTGGAAGGGCTTTGTGAGGTCAGTGCTGCGTCAGCCTCTTAGTGCACTTGTGAAATGATCTTTTCTTCCCCAGCTTCATTAGCCACTCATCTCCACTCATTTCATTAGCTGATTTGCCTTCATGCTTCGTCATTGTCTCAATGTTTTCTGCTTCTTTCTGCACCCTTCTTCGTTTCTCTGGAATGTATTGCAGAGTGAAAACTGTCTATTCCAGTCAAATAAATCTCCAATCTGTGACACATCATCACACCATTTCAAGATTGGGCGTCACCCAGTTTTTGTCACCAGTTTCATCCTTACAAACGCTCCTTTTCAAATGACTTCATCTGTTTCTGTTTTTCTGGTTGCTCTTATCAATCATGCAAGGTTGGTAATACCATTCATTCATTATATTCAAAGGAGGAGATTCACTTGACTATAGCAAATGAGCAAGCACCACTTCCTGCATTTGCATAGCTGTGTGTGGAAGTATTTTGCATGTGTTTGAATATCAGGCAAGCAAGCATATGTGAAGATCAAGTTACAGTAAGTCAACTGCTGGCTTCGGCTGGGTTATTACTGCTGAAGCCATGCAGATTTATTGAGCTTTACTCTTCATACACTTTCCGCGTAGCCTAATGGTGACCAACAGCAATAAAAGCAGATGGCTCAGTAGTAATGGTGAAATATCCTCAGAGTGGCTAAAAAAAAATCTTACTCTTAGTTACCTTTGTTTCATCACACAGATCAGAGGCGAACTGCATTTATCTTAGAGATATAAATCTCAATCACTTAGTTGAGAATTTATAAACTATATATCTTACATAATAACTGACTTTTGTACTCCTACAATAATGACTTATTCAATACAGTGTAATAAACAAACAGTTTTCTTGAATGAAGCTTTCATTCCCCAAGTTAACCATTAACTTGTGGGAGTTGGACATGGTTTGGTGAACTCAGGAAAGTAGAAACAAACCACATAACAGGGAAACCTGTTTGTCCCACCTTGTGTGTGTCCATTTTATTTTTCTGTGTGTGTTTGTGTGAATAAGCTCAGGATTTCCAGCGCAGACAGCAGGAAGGCCCTTCCAACAACACGCGTAAACCATGACTGCAGGAAATCAAGGTCAGTGTGACAATTGTGTGTGTGTGTGTCTGAGAGAGAGAGAGAGAGAGAGTCTCTGTGCTTACAGTTCCCTCTGGTGCATCGTAATCTCTCCTCTTTTATCCTCAGAGAGCAGTGTGGGACAAAAGTGTTCTTGTATTGTTTAATTTTCTCCCAATGGAATAAAGAATCAGTGTTTCGTGGTTCATTGTGTAAATATAACATCTCTTAAAGAGCCACATGTAACAGATGTTCCCTTGTATTGGTAATTCTTTGTGTATATGTGTGCTCGTGTGTGCAGGCGCATGCGTGTGTAATAGAGACGTAGTAAAGATGTTAATCCTTTAAAAGCATCTGCAACACTGTTCTGGGTTAGTAAAGCACTGACAGGACAGATGTGCCTCCTTTGATTACATGCATCTGTACAATGCATGCACAACATTTTGTTACATTGTATTCCTTATGATTCATTTTAATGCAACAACAATGGCGTCATTCATTCTGTTCATACTGAACCAGGAGCCTAAATGTTAAAACAACACTAGAGAATTATGTGAACATTTAAGTGGTGTGCTTCTGACATGTTCTGAGGTACACTGACCTTTCCGACTGGACCTGAAACCTGGAGCACCTTGGGTCTGAAATGCCCAAATTCACAGCTTTGAAAATGTCCAGCTTTAGAAGACCACATTACACCATTACACCATTTAATCATGGCTATGCATAACACAGGAACTAGTTAATGACATGCTTTTGTCATAATGAATAATGTTTAAAAGAAAAAAGGAATTATGCAATAACTCATAAAAACAAAACAAACAAAAAGAATACCGCAAACAGCCCAGAGACAAGACTACCAGAAGAAATGGGGTGAAAAAAGAGAATAGTGTATGAGCAAGGTACAAAGCAAGAATACATATAAGACTGGCTGTTTCTCCTGGAGAGAGCTCAGAGAATAGCAGGATGATGGACAGATGCAGAGTTTGCTTTGTTGATTCTGTTGGACTCAAACACATCACAAAAGCAGTGCCTTCATTAGCTGCAGAGCTGGACTTTTAATCATGGGGGGCCAGATGATGGGTAAGACTTTATCATAAGGGCCATACACAAGGAAAGGAGATGAGTAAGTCCTGTTATGTTATGTATGTTCTGTTGGGAATAAAATATTGTCATATCAAGGAGCCTCCGTCTATGGTTTATTTCATCCATTTATTTTTATTATTTTTTTTAACCAGTCCTTACCAGCATCATGACAGCAGAATGATGTTCTAACTCCTGACTTTAGATATGAAGCTCCCTTTTTCTTATTCTTAAATGTTATTCTTTATTATTAGCAAGTTCATTTAATCATTTTTCTAATCATCAAATTTACACATAACTGCTGGACCAGTCCAGAGAAACAACACGAGGCAAGACAAATTTACAGAGCACATTTCTTGTACATGATAATTCAAGGTGATTTACATTGGGGAGAAGTACATAAAAAAAGAAGAATGAAAGAAGAGAGAGAGTGAACAGAGGAGAGAAGGAGAGAGAAAAAGAAAAGGTACAGAACAACCAAAACAACTGAGTAATCAAACCCAAACAGAAAAACCAGACAACCTGCTGCTACAAACGCAGCAGACAATCACCAGGAGCACCTGCAGTTAGGAAACTGTAAAACCATGACAAACACAACAACTACACGTGTGTGAGTGTTTACACAATATCAGGGCTGAGTTGTGTTTGCTGTTCATGCAGATACAACCATGACCCCTCATCAGAAGCAGACTGAGGGCCCAAAGCACCCAGCCACGCAACCACAGAGCACATAACCCGAGCACAGGGCCCAGGGGACCAGGGCAGCAGTCCACCTGCCAGGCACCAGTCCTCTGAGCATGAGTTGGGGCCAAGATGTGGGACCCCACGAATCAAACCCACTCCTGTGATCCCCGACCCCCAACCCAACCAGCCCCCAAACTGAACCCCCACCACCCTCTGAGGGAGCAGCTCAAGTAGACTAGAGAGTAGTGAGCTACAACCACAGACAACTTTGCACACCCCCACCTCACCTATTTTGTCCATCCACACCAACATAAAGATACCCCTCCCTCTCTCTCCCCACTTTCCACCCCTACGGTGCTGCAGACCCCCAGCAGTGATGCCAGCCCAGAGACTAAGCCACCGGACCAAATCATCCCCCCAGCACCAGGCAGCACCCAGGATAGAGGGGAGTGAAAAAGACAACTCCCCTACCGCTCACAGTGACTGGACAGCGTGTGGAATCATAGAGTCATTTTTGCCTGTTTGCCTGTTTGCCTACTGAGCTAACATTTGATCACATGCACTCATGTGATAAGATGTCACTTTAAAAATCATGGCTTTATTGAAGAATGTTGCAGACTTGTTCATTTACTTCTGTGTATATGTGTTTTCAGAAACTGGAAATATTTTTCAAAATTAATTTTCAATCCATTTTTTTCAGTGCTGATGTGGAGGATTAAAAACTAATAACAGTAACCAGAAGTACACTTAAGAGACTGTAGGTCTTCTGTGTTTATTTTGTTGATGAAAGTAAACTTAAAAGACTGTAGGTCTTGTGTGTCTAT
>JAVQJG010290114.1:0-11929 GCA_036024015.1 Craterocephalus amniculus | reverse complement strand
CTGCTGCTTTTATATACTTTATTGGGTGTAGAAATATCTAAATATATATAATATATATAGTATATATAAAATATTGGTTAAATACCAATATTTTATTTATAATATACTGTATACCATTGATGTTTTTGTAAATAGTTCATATTTGTAATGTTTTCATTAGAGGCTTTGCTAGTATTTTGTTTTGTCTGGTTTTCTGTTCCTCTTATTTTTCATTTTCTTATTTTTATAGCCCGAAAAATCACACTAATCTACCATCAGTGCTCTCTGTGTCTTAGGCTTGCAGCCTCCCGAGTTCTTGCTCCATCTGCTATGAGAAAGCCCTCTAATACTAAAAACTTTTCAATTTTCTACAAGCCTTTTTCTCACTTTACAGCGGTCAGTATTTGAAGGGGACTTCACTACTGCAATGACAACGAAAAATGACAAAAGAAAAAAAAAAAAGCTTTATAAAGGCAAATTAGGTGTTTTTAGCTCAAAGTGCATCTGATGTGTTTGTCTCTGTGCCTGCTGCTGTTCTGTGGTTGGATCAGGCTGGAGTGTTTGTTACTGCAGGGTGTGTTGCTGCTGCTCGAGCAGGCTGTGAATGAACAGCCGCTCTCAGGCAAAGAGGTTGGTGATGGGAATTTCAATTGCTGAGAAGAAGCCTTCATTTCCGTCACACTTCAGGCCCTCTGCAGGAGATATGATGATTTATAATTTCCCCACTTGACGGCCACCTTTCATTCTCCCCCTCCACCTTGTTAGGTTCGCCCTGCGGCGCACACACTTCTGCTCGCTTCCTCCTCAGGCTTCCCGTCGCTCGCTGAACCCGCTGCTCCAAAATTTTGCCTGGTGGAAATTTCCACGTTTTGTGGTAGAGGGCTGGAGAAAGATGCGGAAAGTTCCAAATGTATTCATAAAAGTGGGGCTACCTCTCTCTCTCTCTCTCTCTCTGATCCAGCGTGTCTGACAGAGCAGACTGTGAGTTGATTGTTAATCCTTTCATTCTCTCTACTATCACATGCAGTTTAAGCAGTCAGGGCACATTGTGCAACAGCCATTTCACTCAGGTCTGACATTCCAGGTTTTAGTCAGAACACCTCGTTCCCTCGCCCTCCCGTTTTGCTCGCCTGCTGGCTGAGCTGATGTCATCATCTCACCCCATCAGATGCTTGTTTTTCCAGATTTTTCCAGATTTTTGACCCCTCCTGCAAGGAACCAAAAATCTGCTTTTGCATTTAGAGAGCAGCCGACGTGCTGGTAGTTATCTGCCAACAGCGAGCACCCACAGAATCCATTCAGAGATGGTAGAGAAGCTGTCTGTATATCAAACCAGTGCCTTGTCAAATCCAGAGACACTTCCAGGCTAATCATACTGTCTAGTTTCACATTTACCAACACATATATACATATAAGTGACACTGTGGATCGGCTGCATCGTCGGTACTCACCTGAGGTCCGGGTGTGGAATTTAATTACTCAGAGCAGATAGGATCTTGGGCTTTTGCTACTTTGTAAATAATCTGTGACATAAATCTTGATATCCTTCAGATGTGGGTGCACAAAAAACAGCTGTGTCGCATTTCCACACTATAAACTAAAACTACACTTTTAACATGAAGTCAACATTGTTTGATTTACCAGCAGAAAAACACTGTAGTTTGGAAGTGGGACACGTCTCTTCGTCTCCATCCGATTCTTTTTTTAAACCTGTCTGGTGGTTTTCACACTCACATATGCAATTTTTTTTTATTGAGATGGTGCCCATATCTTTGAAATACCACATATTTATTTTAGAATGATCATTGTCACTGAAACACAGCTAGCTTTGCAGCGGAGGAGTAGGGTGATGATGTTGGTTGTTGTCCACGTGGAGTAACTTATGTTGAGCAGCAGGTGTGCGTGTTTTTAGTTAGTTTGTAGGTAATTTGTCTTTGTGTGTTTGGCCAGAGTCTACCTCAGTGCATACGGAGGAATCAGTTTAAAAAGCCTCAATCATCCCCTTCTGGATATCCCATCATTGCAAACAGCATGTCATTGTACATTACCAACACCACCGATTAATTCCCTTCCTCTGGTGTGTTAACCCCCCCCCCAGTATTTTTTTTCTCTTCGTCTTATAGAACTTTGGATATTTGCCCATTTCTTTGTTAGAAGTTCCAATCTTGCAGCTCTTTTCCGAACTTCCCCAGTTGCACTGGAAGAAGCTGTGTACCTCCAGACTGCCTCTACTGATATCTGGTGATGTGACAGCAGCGTAACAGGAGACTTGTAACTCGGTGCATATCTTTGATCACCTTCACGCAGCCAAAGCTAACCCAGCCAGCCATACACCTTATACTTTCTAAATCACATCGAGACAATACAATACAATACAATCTGGAACGAAACACTACTTCTCATTTCTTCTCCAGTCTGTCCTTTTATCTCAGCTCAAATCCCTCATCTCCTCCGGTTCTTGTCTTTTTGTCTGTTCTGTTTTTCTTATTTTATTCTTTTTGGTTTTATTCTTTGGCATGTATATATATTTTTTCCAAATGTGAACATCAAGAAATTACCTTTATTATCTGTCAACGCCATGGATCGGGTTTGTTTGGACTGATCAGGACATACGTGGGCTGGTTAAAAAGTTTTGATAAAGAGGGACCCCCTCTTTCTCTCCTTTCCCATCTGCAGAGGAGAAAAGCCGGACTGGGACAGTCCTGTGTGCCATACAAACTATTAACTGACATGAAATCTCGATTGTAACTTTTCGTCTCAGGGAGGCGGCCTGATGCTTTGTGGTAAGAGGAGGAAGAGGAGCTACCTACCTACCTTTTATCTACTCTGACTGAAGCGTAAATTCTCAGAATCCTTGCAAAAAGTCAAATGGACACGATAAAGGCCAAGGACAAGTTTTCAACACGTTTGAAGATAATCAGGAGTCCTCTCCGCTGGCTGGTGATGGGAGTATGACTGCCCTCTAGTGGTGGGATGGGAGTGTGTCGCAGGTCAGGGGGTGGCAAAGCAAACAGGCCCTCCTGGTCCATAGTGCCTTGCTCAGACTAATGGCCCCACCTGACCCCCCCTCCTCCCACCCAGTCCTGAACTGACCCCGCACTGGCACGTCTACACCAATCACTGCAGAGGATTTCCCACCTCCTAAAAACATAATATGAATAATTATGTTTTCATGCATTGTTTTCTTTGTGCTGTACCTGCAGAGGAAATACTGTAATTTGGGATGACATGACCGATGATTTTTCCAAAAAAAAAAAAAAGAAAAACTGTTGAACTTGTGTCTCTACTCTGCTGAGCTCTGGCTTGCTTTGTGCATGGAAGATGAATACTTATACCAGCTTGATAATTTGATGCGTTCTGATTATGCTTATCATCCATCTGTTACGGCAGCGACACCCCAAAGCACATGCAAAAAAGAAAAGAAAACAAACATATAATCAGCAAGAAGTGATTGCATTACCATTTGGAATTTGAAATGCATTCATTTGTTGCATTATTTAAGAATAATGATCTGATTAATAAGCTCTTATCTGTAAATAGCAGCAGATCTTGTCAGCCCTGGAAAGAAAAAGAAAAAAGCACTTGATTTTAGGGAATGTTTCCTTGTTTTTTATTGTTTTGTTGAACTCTGGTTGAACAGAGCATGCTATTGACGCAGCGCAGGTTGAGAACAAAGCATTGTATGTATTATTGTTTCATTTTTAAAGAAAAGTATTACATTTTAGAGATGTTGATTTCTATTTTTTTTAGCCAAAGTAGGGAGGACAAATACAATTACTTTTTGACTGTAAAGTTTTACTACTCTTGTACATTATGAATTTAGCATTATCGATGTGTACATATCTTTTTTCTAAATTTGAAAAAAAAGGTTTTCTCTCACTTTCTCAAAACAAAAAAGGTGCCACACAGAAAAAAGAGCGGAGCTGATTCTGTCCGTGTATTCAGCAGGAGCAGCACAACTCCGGCCTGAAAGCTGCGTCCACAAAACGGACTATGCAGCACGAAACGTTTTGCTAACGGCTGATCTCACGCATGTTTCTGAATGTTGTCCACTGAATCCCCACCGCCCCTGTCACAGCATCATGTCACCCGTTTAAAAGCATTTCTTGCCTCACACACATCACCTTCAGTTTTTTTATGAAATTGTTTCTAAAAGAAGTATAGTTTGCCTTTCCTTTATTATTTTGGTTGAATATGTGAAAAACTGGAAAAGACCACTGCACATCCTTTCAAAGAAGAGGACACAAGTGATGGAATCCAGAATAAGCTAGGAGGAAATTTTTTGTGGTGCTTTAAAAAAAAAAGAAAAAAAAGCATGACTGTAAAATTCAGACTGTAAAGCTGGAGGTATTAAAGAAATAGTGCAATACTTGGGGAAACGCGTTCATTTGCCACCTTAACAAGAGTGAAGTAGATTAAAATGAGTTTAAATCTGGTTTGATGCATCTTTAAATAAAGATCGGCAGTGTGGCTAAAGGTCATGGAACTCTTAAGATCTCCAACTAGCACCTGATATCTCAGTTGTTAACCTAATAAAAAAAACTTAAAAGTTAAAACAATGTGTATTTTATGGGTGGTTGTTGCCCTGACCCAGTGCGTGCTGTGTGCACGTTTAAAACAAGCGTTGTGTAGATGTATGAACCATCTAGTGGCATCGTCCAATAAGCAGCCCATTGAAGATTCTTCCAGATTTTTTCCACCTGTAGAAAAAATGTAACAACTCCAAATGCAAAAGGGCCACTTTAAAACCAGTGTTTGTCTTTCCCATGTAACTATAGAAAAATGTTGGTGGGACATGGAGTCTGAGGAAGAGGACCAAACATTTATTTTGCAGAACTGCTCAGAAAAGCACACATATTGCTCTAGGAAGGAACTGGCTGTTGAATCTGATATGAGTTGTTGCATTTCAAGCTTTTGTCACTCGGCGAAACGAATCATTTGTAGACTTCCAGGGCTCAGACTGGAGATTCAGTCTGAAGAGTTCCCATTTATTTCACTGTCAGAGACGAGCAATAGAGTGGCATCAAAGAACAATCATGCTACCCAAAACTGTTCCTCTGTGGAGTCTGAGAATGTAGATGAAACTCCTTCAGCTATCAAAGAGTTAAAATCTTTTTTAGGTGACAAATGTGAGGAAAAGCAGCCTCTTCGTGGCTTTTTAGGAGTCACCTGTCCGTCAGTGGTCTGCTCCAGTTTACTCACTGTATTTTTCTCTATATTGTCCCCTACTCTGTGTGTTGTTCTAATCAGTGGAGTCGAATCTGATTGCTGCTCCTCTTCCTCTCTTGTCTTCTCTCTTCAGTGCACATAGGTGGTCCCCTGAATGCTGTGTGTAGTCGTGCAGGATACCTCTTTTATCAATGTCATTTTTCTTGCTGATGTGTTCATTTTGGGATATATGTTGTGTGTACATTAAGATTTAAGATGAGATGTCGGTGCGTGTGCAGACAGCAAGCGTAAATGTGTGTATGTACAGTCCAACCCCTTACCCCCCCCCCAACCTGTAAACCCAAAGTCACTTCACCCCCCCCCCCTCACACTGGATCCAAATGTGCCATTATCTTTGTGTATCACAGAAATCAACATGTTGAATTTACACTCACACAAACAAACGGAAATAAATATTGTACAGGATCAAAAATGTGCCATGGCGAAAAGAACGCTTTGCAATTTATTTTTTCTATGTTTTCAAGAGAGCCAAGTAGTGACATGTTAAGAAAATGTTGCAATGATAAGAAAATAAAAACCTTGCTGTGTGTAAATTATTCAACGATTAACTGTTTATATTAAAATTATGAATAAAATTATTGGAGAGTACGTCTTCTTGCACTTCTTGGCTTCGGACCAAGGCGATAGGTTAGAGGAGGTGAACCATTGTTGCTTTACGTATGAATCTAAAGTAAACCAATACAGGTTAATAACATAAGATGTAAAGTGAATTAAAAAAGGTACACCTGTTGGATTTTTTGAATTACATAAGAGATCGTTCTAAAAACAAACCAAAACCACATTTTTATAGGTCAAATCTCATTTTAACATTGGTGGCCTTTTTTATACATCTTCCCACTGAATGTCTGTGGATAGTTTCTGCCTGGATCTCATTGTAAGATGCCAGAATTGCCTCCCATGGGACGGGGTGTTAACCTGCATGAAAATGATTTTACTGCAGGAGGCATGGTTCTACCTTTTATACCATGGCAGGAAATGGTTTGTTACAAACTGCAAAAGACGTTATTAGAGAAGTTAATTTACACCCTAAAGGGGCCAAAGTCCACCCAGTGTGATCTTAAGAATATATCGAGGTTAAAAGATCTGCTTGCTATGCTTTCATCTTTAGTCAGATTTATTATTGTAACAGCATCTTTACAGGTCGACCGAAATGTCATTAAGACACATGCAGCTCAATCAGAACTCTGCTGCTCGAGTTCTCTAAAGAAAGTGGAGCACATCAGACCAGCTCTGAGGTCTTTACACTGGTGGCCTGTCGGTCAGAGGATAGACTTTAAACTTTAGTTCTGCTGCTGGTCTATAAAGTTCTAATTGTTAAAGAATCTAAATACTGAAAGCCTCATATCAGTTGAAAGACTCAGTTTTTTTATTTAAATCCAGGTTATAGAGCCTCCTGTTCTCTTTTGCTTTTCAAAAAGCTTTTATGTAAACGTCCAAAACTGTGCTGTTTCTTTAAAGCTTGATTTTTTAAAAATTTGATCATGATTTGATACAGTTTGATAATCTATTGTCCTATATTTTCCCCCTTTTGTTAACTTTAAATTACCTCAGTACACCGCTCTAATGCTTTTAATGCTTTATGTAAAGCACTTGGAATGGTCTTGCACATGAAATCTGATATACAAATAAACTTGCATTGGCTATTTTTCCACCCCAAAACAGCACTCCACCACAACCTTGCATACAACGCAGCCTTGTTGGAACATGGTGGCCTGTGAATAAAACTGAAAATCAGTCTTCATCTCTTTCAAATGTCTGTCAGCTGCATTTTGAACCACCAGCATGCAGTTCACAGATGAACGGCTCAGTCCTGTGCAAACAGAAATGCAGTAATCCAGACAGCATGAAACACAGGCATGAAAAATAATTTCCATCTCCAATGAGTTAACCGATGGTCTTAACTTGGCAACACCTAACCAGGAAACGTACAATTCACACATTTCACCTTTAAGATGGACAACTCTAAGCTTGTTTATTTTTTTTAAAAATACTAAATGAGCACATTTTCAAGCAGATACTGCAATGAAACAAACCCGAGTAAGAAGTCAGTCAAGCAGCATCATGTATGACTGCAGCATTTCTGCAGAGTAAGTTCTTCACGTTTTGAATTTCTGACACAACTGCCAACATTTCATCCTAGTTTAGTCACAGCTCTGTAGTTATGTAGTTATCACATGACATGAATGACCTGCTTAAGGGCATCCTGACAGTCTTTTATAGGTTGTCATCTTTACTTCATGTCAAAGTCTATCTCCACAGGACTCCGCCATTGCGAAGCCACAAAACAATGGGGCTGTAAAAGCAAGAAGCAGGAACAAAAAAGATGAGCCTGCAGTACAACAGTTTGTTTTTCAAAGGATTTTCATTTAGCTCTCAATGTGGAAGAGCAGAAGACATTGTGATGAAACTTTGTTCTGACTATGATTGCGGCAAACATATCTAGATCTTTCTACAACTCTTTCTCAAGGCAGCGCAGGGGAACATAAAACCACAAATGTTAAAAACACTAGAGAGCTTCTTTCAGGTGAGAGTACGGATAGCGTAACACAATGCAGCTAATGGATGTGTTTTTATGTACTCTGATGTTCAATCATTGATGTAGCCACTGCTGTCAACACCATGAATTCATGAGTCACAATGTTTGTGAGGTTAGAGCAAAGGTTACTGTCACCATGTCACCATCTGCACTTAAAAAGTTCAGTTGGCCTCTTTCTGCAGTGCTGTGTTACCGCCGAATGTCAGCTGCCACAGCAGCAGCAGTGATGTGCGAAACTGTAAGTATGACCCATTCAGCTGCACAAAAGAGGAAGCAGCTGGTTAGATGTATGCAAGGACCAGAGAGCCGTTCGCACAGTCAGAGCAAAAGGACCTAAGCCATCCTTTCCTCTTCTGTTCGTCTTATTTTAATGACAGGGGAGGATTTGCAGGAGTTCACACCATCTACAGTAATCGTCTAATGTAAGTAGTCTGTGTGTGTCTTCTCTGAAAAGTTTCTAAGCAATGCTATTCATAACTGTGGTTAAGTACACTGCGAGCATGTCGTACCCGTCTGTTGCAACACATTTCCACTCGCCTTGTCACTGCAAGTGTTCTGTCTCCATGTCTGTGGAAAAGCGGGGAGAGTTTTCTGACTGGCAGGAGTCATACTGGTGCTGCAAAAAAATTTCAAACTTTGTTCTTCTTTCTACCTCGTTGCCTTACATGATATGTATTATGCTCTTTTTTTGTATAGTTATATTTCTTTGGACAGTTTCTTTAAATATTTTAATGAAGAATAATGCCTTAATGATTTATTACTTTAGACGAGCGTCAGAGTTTGGAGAAAAAAGTAGTGTGTCATTGCCCTGCTCATTGCATGCACTTCCTTCTCTTTTTTGCTTATGCTTCATTTCCCAAAAACAAAGACTTCTTCTTAAAACTTGCCTCAACATGTAAAAAAAATGGTGCATTTTGAATTTGAAACTTCACAGTTGAACTCATGATCTTTTGCTACTGCTCACCTCTCTGGTCAGCTGTTAGAGATAAACCTGCAAACACCCAACATAAACCTAAAGGTGCACAGATATTCAGGTCTTACAGAGCCGGAATTGATCCAGAGAGGAGAAACAATGCCTCCAATTGCTCCTGATCACAGAAGTTTGAAAAGGTGAACAGACTTTAGCAGTAAATATGCCATCATTCCTTTTTTATCCCCCTAGATAGCTTCATCTTTCATGTCTCCTTCACCCGCTTTCTATCTTTTATTTTTATTTTTTTTGGTTCCCGGCTTTTTCTTTCTTTCTGCTGGAGGTGATCCCACGGCCAGCCGGCAGATCTGAGCTACTCCCCTCCCCTCCCATCCTCTCTCCTCCCTCCTCCTCTCACTGGGTGCCAGAGCGGCAGTGTGAGCGAGCTCCAGTTCATGCTGGCCACCCCACTGCGCCGCTCCCATGGCTGATTCGCCTCTTAATCACTCCTGGCCGTCCTTCTCCAAATTCTGGATGAAGAGATGGTCCTTCAAGAGAGGTAATCTGAGTTAAGTTTCCTTTCACTGTATTTCAACAGGCAGGATGTGACCCCTATGATGTGCTGCAGTTGTGTGATTTGTGAGTCTTTGCCTGTCCTCTGAACTCCATTCAGCTCTTCCTTTGCATAGCTGTTCTTGATGACTTGGACCTGCTTGGGTTTTGTGGCGACTGACGGCTACAGCTAATGAGTCATTTCTGACTTGTGAGCATCGTGTGAAATGTTTGAGCTTAGTAAATGTCACAGTGCATGATGGACTTTAAAAAAAGAAACCAGTGATAATTTTAGAAAGTCGTTTTTGTGACCTGTGTGGTTTACAGCCGAGATGATGAGCTGCTGCAGGACCACATGTTCAGCAGCTCCTGTTTTTCTCTGACAGCCTGTTGTGTAACACACAGAACTTTGTTTTCATGCCTGATGCAGGAGGCTTACATTTTTGTTTCTGCATCTGTGTAGCTTTGCACTTTGAGACTGTAGACAGGCGAATTTCTGATCAAAGAGGGCCCGCTCACTGTTTTGATGTGTTCTTCAACCTCAGATCTCTGTGTTCTGTCTTCACCTACGCACACATCTGTGATGCACAATGAGCCATAAGCAGCACTGAGCCTTCAATCATGCAGGCTCTAAACAGCCACAACTTTCATTTAAGCATTTTGTTCCACGTGTGGGGCTTTAACTGTTACTTTAGCATGGGAAGGATTTTCTCACATGATGCCTGGGTTCCTCTTGAGCGTCATGTCATTTTTGCAAACATGCACAGCAAACTTTGTGGCAAACATGCGCCCTCATTTCCTTCCTTCCCATGGCTTGTGAGAATCATTTTTCTTAATTGCCATTGTTATCACCGTGCAAGCAGTATCATAAAGCTTAAAAGTAATAAATGCTTGTTTCTTCTATGTATTCTAATTACTAATTGTTTAGTAAAATAAGAAATGCCATATTTTTGTGAATTTTTTGAATTAAGTTCAAAAATGGTAGAGAAACATATGTCAGTGTTTGCTACAGACCAAATATGAACTTGTAGATGTCTGCAGAGAAATATCCAAATTTTATCTTAAGCACTGGCAGATAACTGACTGCTTAAGTTAGATCAATTCAGCATGGCTGACTGCATTGTGCTTAACTCTACAAGCTCTGAGCCTGTTTTTACGGCCATATATATCCTAAATAAATGCAGCCACGTCTATCTTGAGTTATAGTAAAAAGAACGCTTGCGAGGTTTGTTTAGATGTGTAAATTTCAGTATATGTGTTCAAGTTTGTGCAAAAATTTTCAGGCTCTTCTAAAACAAAAAGAAAAAGAACAAAAAGAAAAAACAATTCATAACTCAAACTTTTTTATCGTAATGAAGTATAACGTTAGCTCTGTAAGGGGCAACTCTGTTAAAGAGAGGTTTTACATAGTAATTAGAGTTCAGGTGAAATCTCCATTTTGGCATAGTTTCTCTCTTCTCAGTGTCCCCCCACTTGGAGAATATTTTCAAAAGTTAATTTCTTCATCCATGTCCATTTTATGGTGACAGACAAATAGATTTATTTTAAAGGCTAAAAAAATTAGTAAACTAGGAAAACTTTGTGGGCTCCAAAATCATTTCATTCATCTAAGTCTTCCTTTGCAAAATTGCAGCATTTCCCTTGGTTTTCTTTTGTGAAACTGTCCTGAAATGTATTTTGCACAAATGTAACCTGTTAGCATAAGCTTAATAATAGATAGAAGGGTCTGGAAGAAGGCATTACAAATCCTGTTCAGGCCAACAGTGTCCAAGAACTTGTCACTTTTGTGCTTTGCAGTTGGTTAGGATAAACTAGATTTTGGCATCACGCACCTGAATGCTGCCATATACAAAACAACAGACGACATAAAAGTGTGATAGTACTAGCTTTTAAACATGTGCATGAACAGGTTTTATCAGATCAGGTTCTCTTGCAAAAACTCTTATGTCTCCCAAAACAGTTCATTCATGTGTCAAAATTAAATTCTTTTCTCACACAGTCAATGCTCCCTAAATGCATCATCCCTTCGGCACTGTGTAAATACTGCAAGTCAAAATGTTTTGATGTTTTGTCACCGTGGTAGAGGATCATTGAAATATCATGTCCACCTCTGAGATTTGGCCCATTCCCTGATTGATAATGGTTACTGTGCTCATTCTTTGACCAGCTAACAGAATACAATTAAAACTGAAAAAGAGACAAACATATTATTTTACGGTAAAAGTGCCTCCGAGATTGAACATCCCACATTGCACTGCATACTGTAACCATTAATATTCACATGTTCTATACATCTGAGCAAAAGGAAAATATATACCACATAATATACTGTGAAATAAATACATAAACAAGAAACAGTAACATCTCTATGCAGCATAGATGGCTGTAAATAAAGCTGGAATTTTACGCTGTTGAGCTTGATGCACATACACACACTTCCAAACAGAGGAAAACTCCTCAGGTTTGCGTAAAGGACAAATAGGTGACGGGAACAACATGGCTGATGGATACTGAACCAGGTCCGGATGAGCGGACCATTCACAGCACCAGGACCAAACTGTGTCATTGTGTGAGACAATGGGAATTTCCAAATGCTACTAAACACGTGTGTGTGTGTGTGTGTGTGTGTGTGTGTGTGTGTGTGTGTGTGTGTGTGTGTGTGTGTGTGTGTGTGTGTGTGTGTGTGTGTGTGTGTGTGTGTGTGTGTGTGTGTGTGTGTGTGT
>JAVQJG010290091.1:0-15095 GCA_036024015.1 Craterocephalus amniculus | reverse complement strand
GTAGCCCTGACCCCATCTGTTTGGTCGTATTAAAGTCCCATCACCAGCAAAAAGTGTGCATTCAGGTTATGTTGTTATATCGTCCCTACCAATGTTGAGACCAAACCTACGCCCTTGATTTCAGAAATTGAGACATTTGAGGCATATTCCAGGATTGCAGGCTGAGATCAATATTGGCAGAATAATGAAGGAGAGAGCACAAAAGTCATGGTGACAGAAACACTAGATAAATGAGCCATATGTCATACAACTGCATGCATGATAACAACTTTGTAATTCTAACAAGTACAGAATGATATAGATTAAAAAAAACTCACTTTTCTCGGATATGTCAGTGCAGAACACAGTTTGGGTTGTATATGATATTTCTTACCTATCTAGCTGTGGGATAACATACAGTACATTTAAAGGGACCCTTTTATGCTATTTTGACTTTCCTGAGCTTTGTCCGGTATCATGTTGAAAACTCATCAGACAAGTGAGTGTCATATTTTTTTAAAATCACAGAAACATGTGTTTGAGTGTCCTAGTGTGTCTCTATACTGAGCTTCCATGGCACTGAAAACAAACTGTTTCAGAGAGTTTTTTATACTTTGATCATCTTAGGACATCCTTGAGAGCTTAATCATATTCTCTGCTTTGTCCACATTCTTGAGAAGAAAGCCATACCCACCTTCGCTGCACAGGGTGAGGTGGAAGATGCTGTGGACACCACAAAGCTTTCAGTTTCAAAATAAAAGCTTCTCTGTCAGTGAGGGAAGCTATACACTTGTTCAGAAACAACAGCTAGACAGCAATGAATGGAGCATGATTTCTGGGAGCTGGCCAGATATGTAGCAGTCCCCACAATTTCACTGCTGGATGAGTAAGAGCCAGTACAGCGACCAGGATTTTGCACAAAAATTATAATTTGGGAGTAATTAAACCCAGAAATCATGTCAAAATTATAGACAGAAAACTAATTACTTGTGTATTTCTATAAAAGAAATGGCCTTTTACTTGTTTAGTAAGTTGAATGTACTTTTTTAAAATAACTGTCTGCAGCTTCATTCTCACTGATCAATCACTATTCACTGAACTGGAAGTTGCTCAGAGTTAGCTAACTTTCCAGATTTTCTTCCTTCTTTTTATTGGACACATATTCTGAACAGCTGCTATGCTGAGATTTCTACAGATGTAAACCACATTGGCTTCATAGAAGATCAAAGGTGATAACTGATAATATGTTTCATCTGTGATTAGACACTTATAATTTAAACCTTTCAGTAAAGCAAAGAGTTACTAAATAAGTTAGCTTTAGCCAGTTTCTAGTGTAGTCTCCAAAACTGGATGAAAATATGCACGTAAAAAATGCAGAAAATGAACAGAAGGCTCTGTCCATACTCAAAAATGAACCCTAAGACTTGCAGTTGAAGCCTTATTTCTGTAGGTGTTGCTGTATCCAGATGCAAAGAGATTCAGAAAATCCTTTGAACATTTAAACCAATTTCTTTATCCTCAACAAAATTTAATTTTTAAAAATTTTTAAAATTTTAAATTATTTAAATATAAATCCTCTGCTTGAAAGAGGCCATGAAATATACCACTAAACAAGTCTCTGTTTTGCTTTTGTTGTACGTGCAAGTTTTCATCCATCAAAAGGTTATCTTTTCCAGCAATCAGTATGGTGAGAGGAATTCAGAAAAGCAGAATTCTTTTTAGAGGGAATTAATTTAGAGTCCTCTTGCACCTGAGTACTTCACACAAAAAGATATGTAACTTTTTATGAGAGTAAATGTGTGATGATGTGAATGCTGACTGTCATTGTATCCAAGGCGTCAATTTCCATTTAGTTTTTTTCTCGGTTGGGTTGCTTCCAAAAGGGTTGCCCTGCCTCCATCACGATGAAATGAACTGTCAGAGGCTGTTCTTTGATACTACACAGGTTAATTTGAGTCCAAGACATTGTTTCAGGTCATTGTACCAATTGATGTAGTATTCATGAGGATCTACCAGCTGAATGTTGTATATTTGCTGTGAAGCCCCACCGCTGACTACCATTGTTCTTTTCATGTCAGCAAAAATTGTAAGTATGAGTACAAATTAGAACACACAGGTGAATCTCATTTACATAGCACTGAATCTGCTTCAATTTATTGTGCATGCATGCTCTTCATTTGTGTATCGATTCATTTATGGAACGTGTGGCTTCTACATTAATTTTCTTTTGTTGTCAATGAAGAGTAACATTTGCTTTAGTGTGCACCGAAACAGCCTGAGGGATGCTGTGATTAATGTATCCCACTTTGCTCAGGCACATCTTTATTCTCTATACGTGTTTTTTTTTTTAAGAGCTGCAATCATATCATTCAAATTCATATCTTCGTTTACCAATACATCTTATGAACACGCTCCATTATAAGTGCCTCGGGACTGCATCCCATCCATTTGAGCCAAGGTTAAAAAGATTTGATAATAAATACAGACCTGTGAAAGTTGGCAGTTGAACGAACTGGGCGTGGTGGTGGTGGTAAGGACAATAGGGGTGGCAAGAAGCACTTTTCCTAAGAGTTTGATGGCATGCATCATTGAAAATGACAAAATGTAAAAATTGTTTAGAGGACCTTGTTAAATATGTATGAAACTGGATTTTCAAGGAGGGCATTGACAGGGAAATCCATCATTGTATTGTGAAATGCCAAAATACTATTAAAGCATGAATATTTAGTATCATTTTTCCTGTTGCTGTGCAGAGTGCTACAGACAAGAGAACACTGAAAACACACTTTTAATATTATATATGACTTAGAACAAAACATATTTTTCTTCCTTTGGTTTGAAAACATTCATTATAAGCAGGGTGTTCTTATCAAAAGTATTTTACGTGGAGGCAGTGTCTTCTGGTGCCAAGTATGGATAGATTGTCTTTCTCTCAGTTGTCTTGTGAACATTTTGAGACACTAAACAAGCAGCCATCAACAAATATGAGCAAACTGACATTGGGGCAGAGTGGAACAATAGTGTTTACAACTACTCAATTAAAGAGATTAGCCAACCTCTCCAAGGTCACCAAAACAAAGACGTGCTCATGTAGCGTAATCTCTCGAAGTCAACTATTAATTACTTCATGAATGTCAAAGGACTAAAGGACATTGTCACGTGCCATGGCTTGTGGAAATGTCATTAGGGTTAAAGAAAAAAATACTTGCCAAACCTCTTTCTGAAATCCGTACCCAATTAAGATTCTAACCCTATATCTTGCAAGCTTGTTGCTTTGGATTGCTTCCTATTTACTTTGCATTCCTCCATTGAATGTACAGTATACTATGAAAGCTGTTTTTTTTGTTTTGAAACATGGGATAAACTAGGTACTTGATTTTCAAGGCTATATAGTAACCATCATCAGTCCTTTACAGCAACACATATACATCATGTGGATTCATGACGTGTAGTGTGGTACAGCTATAGTACCTCTGTGTTGTGTGCCTGCCAGCATGCTGCGTTGTTGTGAGCAGGGAGCCCACACTGCAACGCAGGCTGCCTGTCTTTGGGTTATGTGAGTAGGTATGGGGGCGTTTTTTTTTTTTTTTTTTTTTTCTTTGCAGAGAAGTGAGAAAATGAGAGATAGGAGCCACAGCCAGAGAGCTGTCCCTGACTGATGCTGCTCGGCTCCCAGCAGCACCCTGTCAACTCCAAATGAGAAATTTCAGACATCCAGAGAGGTAGCTCTTGAAAGGGGAAATGTTTTCCCACCACTGCTGAGTTCTTTTTTGGACAATAACTTTAAAAGTTAGTTGGCTGACCTTCAAAGAGAAGGAAAGATAATGGATTCCATTCATCTCAAGGCATGTGTTAAGTTGATTGGTAGATGAAACGGTGTGAAAATGCATGCTGTTTTAAGATGAAATAAGCTACGCTGGCAACCCGAAGTATGACTACTAAGCTTTTGCTTTGATCTTAGGTCTGTATCTCCTTATCTCTGTAATATCTAACATTTGTTAATGCAGGAAGATACACACGGATACAACATGGATCATGGTTAAGGAATGCCTGAATAAATGATATCATAGCAAACACCAAAGCCTCCCTGCTAATGATGGCTTTGTGAGTTTACTACACAGTTCGTCATGAATGTCCCTCATCTGTGGCCCATTATGAAAGGAATTCTCAACATTCACATGAAATTACAAGTGAAGCTTTTGCCCCAGTTTTTGGTAAAATGCAAAAAACCTTGGCACTGTCCGACAGGGACAGAGAAGGTTAAATCAGTAATGAAGCAAGCAAGACTGAATAAAGAGAATAAATGCACAGATAATTATGAGGATGAGAGAATTTTTAGCCTAAAGATTTAAAGAAGAGATACAATCCATTACTGTCTTATGTAGCTTTTCTGTACAACAGCAGAATTACAATGTCCAAAGAGTGTGCAAAGGAGGGTCCTTTCCACAAAACAATGCTCGTGAGCTCCCAGACATCAACATATCTGCTGTAGGTCACCATGAAATACATTTGCGTAATTGCTGTCTCGAGAAGGTGCTGCTGTCTTCAGTGCAAACGAGAAATGCGCTGTTTACATTCTTTGAGATAAACTGAATAAATAACATTTTAGTCCCCATCAGTCTGAGAAACAGCCATACTCATGAGTGAAGAGGGGATAGCGAGGGAAAAATATAAGGGGCATTAAAGGAATATTCTCATCAGCTGAGGAATTAAAGTGAAAAAAAGATTATTCCACAGTTACTCTGTGATTCTAAGTCTCCCTTCTAATAACTGCTCAAAAGCTTGGCGTATTAAAAGTTCAAATCAGGATTTCAAGAATTCTGTGCACAATAAGGACTACTCCATCTGATGTAGCTTTTTTATATGTTGACACTTGGATGGACAGCTGTGAGAGGATTATTGTACTTTCAGTTCACATGAAGCCGTGAAACTGACTGTACTTCAAGTGCTATACATTCCCGCTTAAATTATCCTTGACTGTTTGATGAAGTGGCGTACGAAAATTATGGCAATTTAATTTGCAAGCCCTGTCTAATTTGGTGAAAAACATCTCATGTAAATGACGTGAAGGATGACTCATTGACTAATGATATTAGTTAATGGATATGAGCCTCAGAAAACATGTCAAAAGATTAGATTTTTCTAATTGTATTTTGTTCCAGCAGCACTTTGAAAACTAAAGATTTTAATTATCTACTGTAAATCTATGGTGTATGTAGACTAATTATAATTTCAATGTTTTTTTTAAATATACAGCCTATTAACAGTATAAAATAGTATTTATTGTTTTTATTCGAAAGATAAAGAAAAACCTGAAATAAAACAGCCATAATTAGTTTGGTCTCAAAATCTTAAACCTAGTCTATTCTCAAATTAAATAAAACTGTTAGGATCTATCCGGAAACAAAGAAGATGCTTTCAGCTCTGAATACCACAAAAATTTTGATAAAATTAAGGAAAAAGTCAAGTAAAATGATCTGCCAGTGAATCTGTAACAGCAGCTACACCAATCAGCACAAAGACCCTGCAAATAAAAGAAAAACCTCTTTTGTTGTGTACAGTACACCCACTCCAAGTTGGTATTCCTATGGAGTCATTAGAAAGACACTGCCACCATCTCCAAGCTTATATTTCAAGTCTTTGGTTCACACTTGTCTACTAGGAAGTGCTGAGCAGACCGTTCTCTCCGAAAGGGTCAGCTGTCACATAAATCTGCGACCATTAAAACAAAGCAGTTTCTGAACTGCTGAGTTGGTTGTTTCTATTCTGATGGTGCTTGGTTCCACTAGCTTGCCATTCAGACATGTGTTAGGTATGGAAATTATCCAGTCAGGTGCTTTGAAGCTGAGCCCGGGGGTAGGGTCACTGTACTGTATGTCCAGAAGGTCAGATCACTGCTGAGAGCAGGTGCATCCTCTATCAAATGGAAGCTGGTATTGCAAGTTAAGTTGGCAAGTTGCTTGATCACGGATTGTGATTTCTGTCAGGTTTTCATATAGAAAATCTAATGCAAACATTTTCCACATCTTTTGTGCAAGCAAATTAATGACTAATATGTATTTATCCTATGTAAATGTGACACTTTTCAGTGGCCAAACTCAGACATGAATAGCATGCTTGTCTGGTAATGCATGAAAAAATCTTGCATAACTAAAAAGTGTGAATTTAATCTACTAGTATGTTTAATCACTGTTTGGCAAATGCAGCATGCTGCAGAATGTGCATGTGTGGGGCTTGTTATGCAGACACTGAAAATTAACATCCTGTCTTCCAATTAGAGTGATAAATTTGATAAAAGGGCTTCTTTTGGCGATGTTTTAATTAGCCCATTTGATCTTACTCAGGAGACCCTGTACCCCAGGGTGAAGTTACTATGTGCCATTAATTTACAAGAAGATTGAGATTAAATACATATTTAATGGAATACAATAGAGTGGATGCACTCTAAAGCATTAATGTACTGTAACAGACATAGCTGAAGCAATTTATTTTTGGGAGGAATAAGCAAGCATATACACTAAGCTTCTTTGTTTGCTTTACTTTCAGCAGTACTTTCATTTGGCTACCTAGTACTCAAGTGATGAAAAGGCTGGGAAGGATTTCAGATGCTTCTGAACAGGTACCGGAGAGACTACAGGAACTCTAGCCAGGCAATTGTCTATCGCCATGTGTTCTAAAATTGGATCAATACCATTTAAAGCCCCTGTTTCTGGGGATGGAAGACTCTAAAAGTGAAATGTCATGCATCCATACTTTCTTTCATTAAATTCTGTATTAATGGGGTGTGTTGGAACAGGATCATATGGGTGTTCTCATGAGGGATTAAGTTCACTGCCCCTACTTCCGTATTTTCTATATCAGAAAAACATAAAAGGCTATAATAACTAAGAACAGACAACACCTTATTGTTATGCTCAATTGTATAAAATATTTCCATGAAAGGCAATCCTCTTCATCAGCTCATATAATAGCACATTAAGAGGGGGAAAGAAATGATGTGAATCAGTCTACAGACATATTAATACAGCTGTGATTAGTGACTGACATTTTCTGAGGGGAAAAAAGGCTTAGGCCTTTCCCTAAGATTTTGTTTGGATTTAAGCATTATTTTTTAGTACTTCACTAGTAATTGCTGACCTCTTGATTAAGAATTTGTGTTTGAAGCAAAACCTTTCTTTCTGACATATTTATTTATTATTATAATTATTATTATTAGTTATTTGACCTTCCTGGAAAGCACAGATAGAAAATGTATTTTGTCTATTTTCGTACATAGAATAGTGGTAGGCTACCGCACATGGATTTAAATCAAATATACACAGTCTATGTTTATTTTTTAACTTTTGAGACAGGTACACAACCAACCTGCCTGTAGCCTATTGCTGGAACAACCTGTTGTTAAATATTTTTGTGTTTTTCTCCCTCATTATTTTGTCATTTCTTTGGTTATGCATACCAGGTTGTTGCAAGGTGAAACATAATGAAGGTAGAAGAAATAAATACCTTTGTGTAAAGTGACCCCACAGCAGGTGTCTCGTTTTCATATGCATGCTTTTTAAAGGGTTAAAATAGCACTATGTAACTTTTTGACCTTAAAAATATACATGTCTAACTCAAGGCTTAGAAACTACACTAAGGAGTGCTGCATCACATTAAAAACAAGTAACTGACAACTAAAACCAACTAACTGTCACTCTGGATCACAGCGGGCAAGACCAGCCTGATGAATTTCATAGACCATCTAAAGCCGGCTCAAGCGGGAGCAGTACGGCGGATATCCTAATCTCCACCGATGGGAAGTTATCCAGCTTTGATGCCCACTGCTATCCCTGCTGAACAGTCTTCTTCGGGAATTCCAGACGATGCGTGAGTCTCTGGAATACAGCCAGCTTCAGATGGAAACTCTTGCTGCGGAGAATAACAGCCTCAGAATCAGTGAAGATCCTCACAGAGGAAAACAATAAATAAAAGAAACTGTCTGAGATCTACAACTCAATATGACTGACAACATGATCATTTCAGGGATCCCAGAGCAGGCTGAGGAAAATATAGAGATAACCTACAAGAAAAATCAATTCAAACCCATCAAAAACTCCAAGAAGAAAAGGTAAATTACATCTCTTTCCATCAGCTTTATCAACTGGGAAAAAAATGTCCTCAAAATACAATAATTTTGAGCTCCTGATACAATCTTTAATTTTCCAATCTGCCTACACTGTTTTTAGCATTCACCATGAATGCTCCAGACCAACAAACTGCCCAAATTTCTGCTTTATGGAGATGCTCACTTTTACTGATGATCAATTAATCAAGTGTTTGATTAGCAGTAACCGGCATCTGCTTTCCTTCTCTACAGTAATTCCTGTGGAAGCAGTAAAGGTGTTCTCTGTTTTCTCGTTGTGATCTGCCATCTGTTCATGGGAGACTGGATTGACATAATTTTAGGATGAGGTAAGGAGCTTTACCTTGGAAGGGAAAAAGGCTGTATTTGATTTTCACATGACTGTAGATGTGTATTGCTCTGAAGGCTTGATATTTCTTTCCATGATATACATCATGTAGTTTGTAGTTTTCTCTAAAGAGAGGCTGACAGTTTGTGACTAATCAATTTTAAACCGAGCAACATGCTTCTGAATGAAACAATTATATCATCAAAATCATGAGCCAACTATTTAATTGGTGTTTCCTGACTGATTTCTTCAATTTCTAATACTGAGGACTAAACTTTTTCATGTGTTTAAAAAACAACAACAACAAGACCAAATAAAAAAAAAAAAGGAATTTTTTTTAAATCATAAATCACAATTTTATGTCCAGTGCCTATAGGGGGTAGTTTGTGTGTTATGGAGGTTTCATAATGACTGGGGTGCCTAGCATTTATATAGGAAATACAGTATTGAAATAATCATTGGACTTTTCCTGTTCAGATTTTTTAAATGTTTGATTTCATTTATTTTGTTTGTGTGTTTAGGTCTAATTTGCTTACCACAATCTCTTTTCACAATATCCTATTATTTGCTTCTACTGTACCTTACAAGATCACACCACAGTCAAGTGACAAAAAAAATGTGTTAAAAAAACTTTATTGTATTAGTTTCACCATATAACATAAAAAGCAAGGAATGAACTTGGAAGATACGATTTGGGTTAAATAAAAAGGGGCCTTTGTTGTGATGATAACAGTTACTGAAAATTCGTTAATGTCAGCTGTTGCTATGATAATGGACAGATAAAAGTATCATATTTGACCCTGATTTGTATGCACACCAAAACAGAAATGACAAAAAATGATTTGAGGCTTTCTCTTATGTAGTGCAAGATTTGTTTGGATAATGGGAAGTCATGGAAAAAGAGCGTGAGGAAGAATGCCTCACATCTTGGCATGAGTTTGACATTTAGCTTTGCTAAATCAAAGCTTAAAGTTGCCCTTCACATTGAAAAATAAAGAATATTAGCAGAGAATGTGCAAAACTGCCTAAAACATCCTTAATTGAAAGGATTTGAAAACTCGTTTGAACCTTAAAGACTGGAGTTACTGCCTGCAGAGAAGCAAACTTTGGAAGGAAAATGAGTTTCATATTATATGAAATAACATTTCAGTTCCAAATAGGTTGAATTTCACTACTGAGGAATAATTTAGACTGAGAAAACACTTAACAGTGAGTGTGTGGGAGACTCACTGATGGAAACACTACAGTAATTTAGATCTTTTAATGGATCATACTCTTATGGGACTCAAATACATAGTTCAGCTTGTCTTCTGTTAATAGCCAAAATTGGCTGAATCATATGCTGAACATTGTGTTGAAAGTGGTTAATAAACCTTGCAGTATTCCTGATTGTAGAGGTCTGCCTTTAATGGGTGAGTGAAAATGCTGTAAGATACCAAATGAGTTGGTGTTTCTGCACCACAAAGTTAAAAGAATGAGTGAATGGAAATTTCCTTTCTGAGGAGAGAAGTTGAATATCGTCATCTCTGCAACTCATTCAACGTCATTGCTTTCCAACCTCCCTGCTTCACCTTATCCTTTATTACCCAAAATTTATGAAGTTGATTCATGTTACGACCACTCATAATTCTGAGATTCACATCAGAACTTAAAAAAAATGTTTTTTCCCAATGTTCATGCTATTTAGTCCTTATTAACCATTAATATCCCATGTGAGACATTTCATCCCTCACGCACACCTCTCACTAATGTCTATATGTCTTGTAAATTTCAGGCATGGTAAAAAGGAAATGAGAGTAAAGAGCAAAAAAAGGGAGAAGACTGAGTAGGCTATTACAGAGGAAAGAGTGTATCCCCTGGAGGAGTCGCCGCCTGAGATGGCGTAATTGAGAGAAGCGCGGTGGCCATTCCTGTAGTCTCATTACAGTAATGGAGACCCATTCGTTCAGTCAAGGCCTCCAGAAAATCTTCTGTGACACGAATGCCTTCCTTTTCATGCAACTTCACATCAGCAGTCCAAAGGAAGACAGAAGAGTGGGGAAAAGAATGCAGAGGCATTGTTGCTGAGATTCAAGTTAAACGAGAAGATCTGTGCATCTCGTAGAAAATTAGGTGTTGATTAGGGTCTTTTATTCCATGACAGAGTCTATAATGTTCTGGGCTGGTTGACCATGTGGCTTTGGTGGGAGAATTGGAAGACTGTATTGTTTTTTAGTAAAGAGTTTTCTCACTGGTGAAGAAGCTGGGGCAGAAGCTGCACTGACCATCATGTTAGCAAGTGGATATTGAAAGGTGAAGCGGCTGATTTCACATCAGTGTCTTTGGATGACATTGTGCACCAGGAAATGTCAGAACTGTAATCTGTCATCCATCCATCCATTCTGTGTATCTACTATTCAGGGTCACAGCAGGTTGGAGCTTTAACCAGCTGACACTGAGTGAGATGCGGAAAACACCCTGGACAGTCTTACAGACCATCACAGTGCTAACATGAAGAGACAAGCACACACTAAGAGGCTAATTCTAATTAATTTTGCATGCATGTCTTTGGACTGTTGGGGGAAACCATTGAATCAGGAAAGATGAAGAACCTATGTTGGCACAAAGACATAATGGACAGACAAATTTACAAAACACAGTCATGATAACTGTATAAGAAGGTACACGTAAAATGTATGGTGATTCAATTGAATTCATCTTTAACTGTACAGGTCCAGTTCACAATAAAGCAATATCAGGATTTTTGCAGACAAAATTTCTATATAAATACAAGCTAATTTATAAAAAAAAAACCAAACAAACAAAAAAACGGCAGAGGCTTGAAAGGACCCCGGAATGACAACAACAAAGGAAGTCGTGGAGGGATCGGACTAGCATTTGCTAGCAAAACATTGGTAAAATGAAAGAGTTTTGTGGCAGATAATGCCTTATTTAGAGGCTGAGTAGCACTTGCCCTGATCGCTCTCATTATATGGATTAATGCTGATCGCGTATTCAAAAAATATCTTCTGAAGGAGTTCGAGTTGCGCCACAACTGTCTGGGTGAGTAAATGATCTTATAGCATGCTACAACATAGGTACATGTTGAAAAATACTGAACTTCCCCTTAAAAGGAATGGTTCAACAGAACTATGACTCATAGTCAGCATGGCTGCCGTACTGTAAAGAATCAGGGAGTTGTCTTCCTTTATTGATGATGAATAACAAGTTCTAGACTTTCAAAGGGCTTTCTTGTTTATGATTAAACTTTCTTTCATGACTAAGTGAAATTCTTCTAGATCAGTTGAAGGCAATTTACTTATCACCTTGATGTCTGCTTAAAACTTGTAGCTGGGAATTAAACTAACAAGCACTAAGGAGCCTGCATTTTTTGAGTGATTATCTTCCTTTTTAGAAGTGCAACTTTGTCCAGTGTTGTACCCTTTGAAACTGTGTTAAAGTGAAGCTTGGATGGCTGCATTGTCTAAAAAAATTTTAAATGGATTTCTTAAATTTGGCAACAGCACTAATACAAATACTTGGAGGGCTAAGGAAAAAAAGCTACATTTATAATGAGTAATGTGTAAAAATGATATAAAAACTTGGACTTGGGGATTTTAAAAGTTTTGTACTGTTCCTTTTTTCTGACAGCTGCCATCTTGATATAATTTTCTTCATTTTTTTTCATGAATTAATCAAATGATTAAACAATTAATATATGAAGTTAAACACAAACAACACCGAGCTACACTGTGAAACTCATTGAAGGTGAATTAAAGGGTTAAATTGATGGTAATAATAAAAATTATGCTAAGAATTTGTGTTGACAGAGGAAAGAGTCAAAAGAAGAACAAAAAGTTGGTTTACTGTATTTAGCTGTTGACAAAAATCTAAAAAGCCATTCAGGTCAGTTTGCTGATGCTTAATTTACTTAGTGGCAAGTCTGAACAAACTGACATGAACAGGTGACAATCAGCCATTATCTGGACCAGGTTTGTCAAAATGAATTATTATATCAGTACAAGTTTTTAATCATACATGATTATTCTTAAGCGTGTTGATGATCCTTGTGACTCATACTTGCTGAAACATGCGCCTTCACGTGTACAGACCTGATTTCTATTCTTGTGCTAATCAAAAATTGATGTAGACATATTCCAATATTCATTATCAGCTGTTTTGCATATGAATTCCCCTGACTCCTCCAAACAACTGTCAATGACAAGACCTACAAGAAAAAGCACAATTTCGCAAATGATACTGGTGAGCTCCCAAGAGCAGCAGTCCTTGTGCATGGCCATTGCACATGGCTGGAACTATTTATAGCACAAACTGTATAATTTATTCTTTAATTAATAACAGACACACCTGCCAACCATTAACAGTTATTACTTTTTTCAGTCATTATTGTGACTCTCTGGAAAGGTATCTTTAAAGATTTTGGGCTAACTACCATAAAAATGGCTTAGATTAAAGGATGAAATTAGAATTGTACTTACAGAGACATTCAAATTATTAAATGGGGTAAACAACAAAGGGTTTGTGTGAAAACAGTAATAACTCGACAACTGAAAGTAAACAACAACCTGACACACTTTAAATTTCTTAGTATGCAGACAGTAGTTTTGTTCATATCATTTGTACATATGCTCCAACTGAGTTCTGAGATTAATTTAATCAAAAAGGATGAGCCTAATCAGTGAACTCACGTGGTGCGTTGTCTGGCTGAATTCCTCCACACACTGCAGTCCTGCATATTTTAGATTAATGTTATCTGTATTGTGAGACAGCATCACTTTCTTTCTCGAGACTCGTACACTAATGAATTTTATGCTGTATGGGGTATCTTCTCAAACTTCCTCACAAGCAAGGACAAGCAGGACGAGCTTTAGGGAAATAGATATCAGCAATACACATAGGACCCAAAGGCTACCTGCAAAGAATATACCTCACAGCTGTGATAGAAAAAGAAAAGAGCATGAAGAAGACTTTGGATGCCACTTATTTGGTGTCTTTGATAATAAACACAGCTCTCCACACCAAACAACTTGTTTTAAGTGTACAGGAAGGTCAGAATATTGACCAAAATTGCAATGGATACCAGAAGAAAGTGTAAATATATTTGATATATTCACACAAAAATCAGTGCCTGTGTTTCTTTATCTCTATTGGCCTCCGGGAATCTATTTCTTTGCATCTGAATATGACAAGGTCACCAATTCACTCTCTTCCAATGACCCGGCCCCGATTTTAAATGTCTTTTTAATGAGTTTGAGGCTTGAAACCATTTATTTACCGATAAACAATACCCCACAGTGCATATCCTTGAAAGAAAATTACATTCAGACTGTAGGCTAATTTATCCTCCCTGCAGCCTATCCATACCACTGCACAGTACTCAACCACTCACCTCCCTTCAATTCTCTTAGCTTGCCGTACCATTTCCATACTGTGTTCACATTCCTACATTGTGGCATCATCATCAATAGTCATTTAGGAGAGGGACGCTTTCCACGCCACTGGATGCAATGAAGATTCATCGCAACCTATTTCTAAAGGGTTTGGGGAGATGTACAGGATCGAGGAGAAATGGAAATTGTGCACACACAACACTGGCTATTGGGTTAAGACTGTTTGGCCTTGCAAGTCCAGTGAGGTGGACGGGAGACGCAATTGAAGACAAATTGTGAGAACAGTAAATGAATAGTTATTTTAGAAACAAGGACACGAGAGTAAATATCAGGACAATGCTGTGCATCTTGACCAAAACTGTCCCATATGATCTTCAGTCCAACCCACACCAAAGCAATTCAATGGATTTTAGATTTTGGAAGGGCCTACATCAGGACCAATTGTGATCACTAAACTCATAAACTGTAGAAGGCAACTGTCTCCGGCAGTAGCAATTTCTTTTTGTTTGAAGGAGAAAAACTACTGTCGTTTGAGAAAAGACTAGCTAGATGATAAAGTCCCTTTTCTGTAGACCATGTGCTCATTACCATGAAAAGCTTTGCTTTGAAAGTTAATAAGTTTTGATATATTTAAAAATCAAAATTTTTCTGACACATTAATGACAGCATTTTCAGTAAAACCACTAGTGGCAGCTGAATGTCAAAGGTGGCAAAGCCTTTTTAATCTAACCATCAGGCTGAACATTTCATAATATATTTTTGACATGGCTATTACTCTTTTAAAGGCATATTTGAAGTTCTTGGGCAGATTGTTGGGGCAGCGATGTATGAGAGAAATGCTCAGAGACGGCTGGCTGACACACACCTACAAATAGATGAATGAAGAGGGGATTCTTCAGTTCTATTACACCATGCATATGAATTATTGAATGATACATTAGGTTAAGGGTTAAGTTAAACTGGAAACCCTCTGGGACCTCAGGAAAATGTGAAAAAGTATTTTATAAAGTTCAACTAAGGAAAAACAATACCTACCTGCCTACAAAACCTATTTCCATTGAGTAGGTCCAGGGATGGCTAGGATTGTGTGTGTGTGTGTGTGTGTGGGGGGGGCAGAAACTAAAGGTGGAAAGGCAACTTAAGGGGAAGATGTAGCTTAACCCGATCAGAACTGAACTCCATTTACCTCTCTATCGTACCCTTCTTACTTTTACACTGACTCAGCAACTGCTGTAATCAGCTGAAAAAACATCAAATGGATATTTTAAACATTAAC
>JAVQJG010290068.1:0-17791 GCA_036024015.1 Craterocephalus amniculus | reverse complement strand
ATATCACATTTATAAAATCACTTACAAGAAACAAAGCTAGCTCTTAGCCCCCTGTCACTCTCAGACAGTCATATGGAGAGCTTTGCCACGGGCTAGCTTAGGTAACCATTTGTTCACGGATAGCCCCACACTTTTCCTTCACACCATATATAGCTGGACTTACTTTCTGAGGCGTTTTCAACTCTTCCTACTGTGGAAGCATTATTGGTGTGTGACGCGTCTTCTTTTGCAATCCACAAAGCTTTAATGTCTGTCGATATATAAATATGTGATTTCCAAAAGGATCCATAAATCTATACACAGATTTCATATCCTTATGTTTCATGATATACTGTATGTAATTTAGGGGAAATTAAAAATCTAATCTATCTCCTTGTCTTACACTGCTTAGGCAAACATACTTTCTGTACTTTGTCTGAACTGTCACACTTATTTTTTTTAAATATACAAGACATTTAATACAACAAATAGCAGACATATTTGTAGTCCTTGTTATACTTGATGAAAACCATTAAACTCAGCAGAATAAAGCACAATAGAAATCGGGAGATGTTGTGGAAATTTTACCAGGCTTTTTTCACACAAAGGCTCACTGGGATCATATCTGGACTCCAAATTAGGGGTCAGGCTGCTGAACCTTCACACAAAGTTCAATATGACTGATTCATTTGTGTTCTCATATTAAGACCTGATGGATAATACATTTAAAATATAAGAGCAACAGGACGTGCATGAAAACCGCTTCAGTGTTATGTTACACATATCAACCAAAACTAATTCTGGAGGATAATTTTTACCTCAACAGATCATTTCTTTTTTATTCGTCTGTATTAGAAGTACATGTAGCAACAAATACAACATAAAAAACATTCCATTCTCATTGTTTCTTCATTACAAATGTTTTTCAGTACATTTGAGAAAATCTCATTGTCATTGTCTTCATTATTGTATATATTCTGTCCTGCTATGACTGTAAAACTGATGTGTATCTATCAAAAAATATTACTATGTTTTCAATAACATGTTTTCATTGTTAATGGTTTATCTTAAGTGTATTACAGTGGGTATAAATTCAACTTGGCAGCTGCCTTTGCTGTAGTGTCTCATCATAAGTAACTAAATTGAATATGCCTCTTGTATTTGCTTTATTTTCTATTACACTGTCACATGAAAAGGTGTCTTCAAGCTAAAGTTGAGCTCCACAGGCAGTAAATGAAAAATAAGTATTTATTTAACCTGAATTCTAAAAATGGCATCTTTTACTGTGTTGTTTCAGCCAATGGGATGAGCGATCCTGCAAACTGCAGTATGGGGAGCGCGACCAGTCCCAAACTCGAGCCTCCTCCCTCACCACACGCCAACCGCAAGAAACACAGACGGAAAAAGAGCACAGGCATCACAAAGCCAGACGGCTTATCTGCCGGCAATGAAGGTAATTACAAAAAGAGTACATTTTTTAAATAGGAAAAAACTTTTAAAAACACTAAGCAAAGGTTCCCTCCTTAGAGCACAACTACAGGACAAGGAAAGCTTGGATATCTAAATCGAAGTCTGCACAGATGTTTTAGCAGCTTTAGTAGATACAAGAGCAAATCGTATAATTTATTCTCTCTGAACTGACTGAAATCACAATTACGTCAGAGGCTGACAACTACAGAAACAAGTCTTTTTGTAAGTATTCATTATTTTCTCACCAGATTAATATCTGCTGATATTTGATCAACATTGACGTCACAGTTCCACACAATTCCTGCAATCATCACGAAAAAGAAAGTGGAATCATCTGCACTCTGACTGGGGTTGCATGTGATGCACGTAAAGGTGTGAAGCTTTGTATCACCATGCGGCCCCCTGCACATTTCACCCTTCCAGCCCCCATTTATTTTACTGTTGTATGAATAGTGAATGTGGCCCTCCTCAGCAGGGGAGTGGCAGCCGGCTCTCCACCCAATTAATAATGATTCCTCAGCCCAATGATGAATGGAGCGCCCTAATTGGATGGCATTGTGAAAACACTGAGACGCATTTCAGAGGCCATAAAACTGATGTCACCGGAGTGGGATGATCAATCAACAAGATTGATACGGTGGATAACAACAACAATGGCATTGACGCCTCCTAAATGGGGCTTAGCATTTATAATCATTATACTTTTTTATCACGGTCTCTGACAGCTCCTCTTTAAAGTCTGAATGGGTCTGTTGGCCACATTGTTGTACAGAGGGAACACCATCAGCATCGCAGAGATAAGTGGTGTACGATAAGTCGCGCTCCTTCCATTGTTGGAGAAGTATGCGGGGACGTAAGCTGCAGTTGTGGTAGTCATAGGAGATAATATTCCAGATTAGGCATCATAAATTATTTTGACAGCATATGATGAGCTGCAGAACCACATCTATGCAAAAGGAGCAAGTCACAGCATCCTTACTTGAGCTTTATTTTACATTACTTAGCTCTTAATGTGCATCTTCTGCAAGAAAGTCCCACGAGAAGTCTTTACGGAGTGACAGCTGGCTTTATCAAACATCTTCAAACATCATCAGTGAATATCCCATGTCTATTTAGCCCTGGACTTCCTAAGGAGGAAGTGTAAGAGCAATCTGAATATTTTTCACATCATCAAACATGCACATTGTTTTCTATCTATCTCATTGTTCTCGCCGAGGTTTTCTATTAGCATCAGCTTGTCTGTTCTGTTGAACGCTCTGCAATACAGACGTATCGCTTAAATATTGGATTCAGCCAAGTCTGAGGTGTGAGCTGTGTCTCCTGTTAAAGGTACAGTAGAGAGGGGAAAGAGAGGAAGAAAAAAAAGGAGAGGTGGGATCCTTGAATAAATTGCTATCAGTTTATCTCATTTACATGGCAATCAGAAGCATGCAATGCCAGCTGAAATTGAATTTTAGTTGTTGAGAAGCATCGTAAATCAAAGCAGCGTGAGAGTTTTTAAGGTGAGAAATCATTTTGGCCAGCACGAGACGTGTGGCATGCACACGAATGCGTGAAGAAACTGTTGCTGCAACATCATTTCTTAATTTGGCACTACAAAATGCAGGGAGAAATGTGTGTGTGTTGGACGCATAATCAAAGTATATCTTCCAACTTTACGCTGATTATTATGATAATGACATAAAGGGCAAATTCCAGCTTTCCAATCGGCCCTAACCACATGCTCTGAAGCCCATCTCAAACTTTTGCTAATAGCATTTCTATTTCAAATCTATATAAACTCATATTTAGATTCAGTTTCTGTTAGGTCTACTATGTTACACATCTATCGAGAATGTGCACAAGGGACACAGCCCCTAATATCCTATGCACTGTCAGAGCTGTGTGGTGTAATGAACTTCTCATGTGCTTAAAGAATGATGCAGGATGCATGGCGAGACAACTGACAGCCCCGTAATGTGTTTCCCAGCAGCCGCCCGGCGACGAGCTCTCTCCGTGTGTCGCTCGCCATAAACCCACTGGAAAATCGATGGCCGATAAAGACTTGTGTTCAGGGGGAGCCCCTTCTGATTAATGCAGACTGTCAGGGAGCATCATTAATGTATTTCTCTTTTAAAGAAAGTGTATCAAACACTCATTGTTATAGGGGTGTAACTTGAGCAGAAAACGAAGGTGAAGCAACGGAAGGAAGTTTTATGGAAGGTGGTATTTATTCTCACTAAGGTCAGAGAGATTAGAGCTAATGATGGGCCATAATGCGTTTTAATGTAGAGAAGCTATTAAAGTCCTTTGACACTGACTAAAAGTAAAACTCCTCTTGTTTTTTTTGTGAAATAAAGCAACATCGCACAGATAACCATCAATAATGGAAACAGGTCTTAGTACAGAAGCCCACTGCAATATAATAAAGGTTTTTTTTTCCATGTTTTAAATAATGCCATTTATAATTCAGATTAATATGTTATATAAACAATAACCTGTCTTGATTAATTGATTAATTGGTTTGATTCATTTTCAAAATTTCACAGCCACAAACTAGATGTTGCTGTTGCCATGTTACATTGTGAACAAAGGACTCCTTCAGAAGCTTCAGCATAATGTAGCATAATGCTAACTTCAGCTTGCATATCAGTACTGTCATGTCATGTGACCATCCCGCAAGCAGCAGGAGCAACACTTGATGGGGACTCGTGAGTCCATAAACTCTTGCAAAGCTGTCATCACACTGTACAACAAATATAAGATACAAGCAGATCTTGGATTTGTTGGATAGTCTGAGAACAAATCCAATCCATAGTTTTCTATATAAATGACAGTGATTTGTCACTTTTACTTTTATACCCTCACTTTCATCCATGTACAGGGAGATGGTTGATATGCTTTAACATACAACAGACTTAAGTTTCTGACATTTATCTGTAACTGAATGGTTAAATTGTGTTCATTATTTTTACAAACTAAGCTAATCTTATACTGTTGCAGTTCCCACCAACGAAACACAGGGCCGCATTACAAAGATGTACTGGATCTACAACTGGTAAAAAATTCATTAGGTTACAAAAATAGGTGCATGTAGGTGGTCAGGAAGTCATTTGTAGTGTCAGAATTAGAGACTGAGCAGACACGGATAGGCAGGATTCATAATCACTAGCTGTGATATCTGTTGCAATGCAAGCTCATAAAAATTGATGAGTCATGGTAATAAACATTTCATAGTTTACCAAAGTGTCAGTTCTTTGCATAACAGAATGTCTTCTAGGGTTGAACGATATGGACAAAATTGTGTATCTTGATATTCATGCCAGATATCTCGATATCAATACAATACGATATGACTACGGGTTCGGTGAAAAACAAGTATTTTTCAGGAAAGTACAAACTTCCAGAGCTGTAGCTAAATGCAGGACAAGCCAGAGGGAAATCTATATCATTTATATTGTTGCTTTTTTTATATTAATATCTTGAATGTTCATATCTCAATATAGATACAATAACGATATATCTTTCAGCTCTAATGTCTTCATTTGACTCTTTTAAAACAGCTTAGTATGAATGACAAAAATGTCACATTTCACCATTTTAATGAACACCTCTGATTTAACCGTCTAATTTTAGAAAGGTTAAAAGACAGACACTTTGCAAATGTTTTAGGTGTGGGCGATGATTTTTTTTTTTAGATAAATGTTTCTGATATTTTGTCATGCTCAGGCAAATTATTACATTATTTTACAGCTTCTAGTATAATTATGAATAACACTATGACCATACAGGTTTAAATTGTTAATCACCAATATTTCTTGGACAAATGGACAAACTTTGTCAGTCTTTCAACAGAGAACAGGAGAGGTGTTGTAAAACTTTGGACTGGTAGTATATAACAAGCTCGAGCTCTGGCCTAGTTTCTAATTCAGTGAAATCATGGCGAAATTGATAAAGCACCAGTTCAACACAAGGAGACAATCAATTCAGTGAAGCAGCACCACAATTCATCTGTCTGAGCGATAATTCCTGTGAGATAATATGACTCTTGAAAAAATGTCCACTTTGAATTCTTATTGAATGCGTTGGACTTTGAATTTAAATGTCTCCAACATGCAATGACCTCCACTGCCTGCATCAAAGGGTAAAATAAATTCCTGCAGGCCTGGATTCACCTTATTTTATTCCCAAATTACCATTAGGATCAAAAGGGGATCTCTAATCACTTTAGATAATCAAGTAGTTCATTTCCCATTTAACTTGATTGCTAATAAACTAAGCTGAGTGTTTCCACCCTCTTTAAATTCAATTAAAGGATAATGTGGAAATACTTTTAATCTAGAGCATGTAACCTCAAAATTAAAACTTTATCTGTCTTCATAAAATCAGTATAATGGATGAAGTGGAATAAGTCAGTTTGATAAACACTGCCAAATGTTAACAAAACCTCACAGTGGTTCAAGTCGTTTCTTATATGTGTACATAAAGTGTTAGTTTACTGTAAATGTCATTCAGCCCCCAAGAGGCACAACAGAATCAAATAACTTTTCACCTTTTCAAACTGCTTTTTACATTCCTTTATAGTTATGCTCATTTTGAATTTTATGGCATGTTTCAGTTCATTTGTATCATCATCTGACATTTCAAGACTTGAAATACTTTTTTAATATCACAAACATTGTAGCTTTTGGTCCGAAGAAGATTTTTCCAAAGTTTGCGAAGTTTGTGAAGGAGGTCATTAGTGGGCATGGTTTGATTAATTCACACATTATGAAAGGCACTGTTAATGCTAAGCAATATATTTGCACAGTTTTGCAATAGCAGATTTTTACCAAAGCTTTCCTTGGAGAAGACTTTTATTATTTCAGCAACAAATGCATGTTTAGAACCAAACAAAAAGCCCTGGACTGGTCAGACAGCTGAAATACTATTCAAGCAAGAACAATAAAACTTTGTCACTTTTAAAACTTTTTTTTCTTTTGTTTTGAAACGCTTTTATTACTTAAGTTTTACTGATCCTCTGGAATAAGTATGTACCTTAAAAAAAGATGAACAAAAACAATATCTATGTACAAATCTGGTTGTCTTGCCAAAACTATTTTGCATAACTTAGTGGACCACCAGCTTAAGGCAAAGCTATTCTTTACTTCATGTTGGTGTCATAGTTAATCGGTTTCATTTCTTTCTGAAATTTGTTATAAAACTTGTACACCGTTTCTGATCTTAGATTCAGTTTATAGTTTTTATCATTTATTTAGTTAAGTATAAAAATAACACACAGCAATTATTAATAATCTCTCCATTGAGATTCCAGCTTAATCCGGCACCGTGTTGTCCTGCACCATAGTAAACTAAGGGTTAATATCCTCTGGAGTCCAGCTGAGGATTAGGAAATGGAGGTTTAACTGCCTGATCTAATGGTGGGTGTTTATCTCAATACTTTGTTTTGTCACTCCCAGACTTGCTCTCATTTCCGAAAGCTGTCCCTGGAGCTTCCACTCTTATAATGGCTTAGCTTTCTGAGCACAACAGTATGGAGAGAAAGGAATAACAAGATTCTCATTTGGGCTCCATATACACTGCCCACAGATACTTGTATAATTGGCCCTGTTTTCATTCTGCTCTGTTGTTAAATGCATTAGCTATTAGGCTAGTGATACTGCTGTTGATTTCATGTGTTGGTTCATTGTTGGAAAGTGTGCTCCTTGCTTGTTTGAGCATGTGCATGTAAAAGCGTGCAGGAGTGTATGTGTGTGTCAGATAGGGGAGCGTGCTCTATCTTTCTCTTCCTCGCTGCTCTTTTCTCTCTGAGTTTGGTCGTGGTTCCCCCGGGGGCCCCTGTCGCAGTAATGGCCTGCTCCTGATTGCTCTGATACAGGTTAGGAATATTGGCTTTAATGATGTGTAAAATGAGCAAGCAGTGCCTGTGACATTTACAGATGGCTCCGCCTTGGCCTGTTCTTCCCAACTGCTCGTTAATTCACAGGAACGGCAAGCACTTCTTTAAGTGACTGCCTGATGCATGCATGCGACACAATACGGCACATCCTGCACACAAAAACAATAGCTCACCTTGTGTACCTCTGCACCTTGTCACCGTTTCAGCCAAGCGTTCACAAATGGATCAAATACAGAGTCCTCAAGGTGAGGTGCTGTTTGCTAAGTCCTTTTCAGAGGGTTCGTCACACCGGTCTCCAGAGGCCTTTGGGAGGTTTAGACAGAGTAGGTGCTGTAGTCTGCCTTATAGACAGCGCAGCTGGGCTCAGCATCAAACCCCTGAGGTGCTAATCTGGTCCACAGGTCCTCTGCCGTGCATCTGCTGCCCTTGAACAGCAAAAGAGCAATCACCGTCCTCGGGTCAGCCTCTGCTCTCTCTGGTTCCGGCTTGATTTTAAGGTCCAACAAATACTTTCACTGACAGCCATTCAGTGGTGGGAAGTGTGCTCTCATACCGCTGGAACAGTACCTTTACAATAATATAATAAATCAATAGAAGTGACATAAAGTGATGTAAAGGTACAGAGGTATTATTGTTTAAAGAATCATAGAATTCATGTGTGGCACTAGAGCAAGAATGCCGTTGCATAAAGTTGTTTTTTGCTCTTGAAGGTATAGTTTTGTAGGTCACAGAGAGATGAAGTGGGATCATGAGACCATTTAATCCCCAATTATTAATTTTTATCGTTTTAAATTCATCTGCCGGTTTTTCCTTTTTTACTTTTTGAGATACAAGATAGTTTCCTCTTTTAATCTTGTGAACTTATTTTAACTGTGTCCACGAAATCGTCCTAAAAGTTGGCATGTGAAATTAGCTGGAAATGCTCAAATTGTAGGCTCTAGAAAAGACTTAGTCACTCAAAGCAAGAGAGAAAAGTCACATATGCATACTCCCAAGTACAAAAAGTTGTGTCTTTTGATCTCTTTTGCTCATTTTTTTAAATGTTCTATCTTCACTAAAGCCATTAACTGTTGAAAATCTTATTTTCAAACTGTATTTTATCTTGAAAAAAAAACATTTTGGCTATTAAATCACTGCTGTGTTGCAGCAAGAAGTTATCAAAGAAAAGATGAACAACATGTGTAACTGAGAGGGTCTTGAAAAGCTTTATGACCCATGTAAATGTTGGATGGAGACTCGTATCCTAATCTGCTCCTTCCCTTTTCTAGCTCCATGGCCATTACAGTGCAATTTCCTTTTTATTATGATACGTTAATTAAGGAAAATCATATTTTGCTCATTCTTCACAGTTGGCGCCTCCGCTGGCTTTAAATTGTGTTCTTCCTTGTCCGCCCACTGGCAGAGCTGTGTTAATTTATTTCTAATTGGCAGGAACTTGTTGATCGTAGGCTCGTGTAGATGTGGTCAGGAGGTTAATGCTTACGTTAATGTGACAAGGTGATCGTTTCTCGGCCGGCCATGTGCTAACAGCAACAACTGAGTGATAGCAGGAGCGCTAATGGTCCTTTTACATGCTCATCATTGCAGGTGCGTGTGAGGCGGCAGCAATAACTTGGACTCTCTGTACTTGCCTCATGCTGACATGGGTCTGAATTTCCATGCTGTGGATGCTATTAAGTAGTCCTGTCAGTGCACAGGAGCTGCGTGGGTATTGCTCGTAGTTCTGTAGTCCTGTGTTACCTCTGTGGCTTTGCTGTGTTTCACGTATGCATTGCTATGCATGGAGAAGTAGATTTGTTTTCCCTTGTATAGTCATCAGTTTAAGAAACCAGCCATCCGTTGCTTTTTTAATCTCCATAATGAAAGTGTTTTAATGCCTCCAATTTATTGCCTGGGCAGCCAACAGAATAATTAGCTTTGTTCAGGTTTTTTAAAACAATGAGAGCACGAGAACAACAACATTTGGAATCACAAATCCTAATCAAATCCATTAGTTATTGTACCTGAAGGTATATTGGACGAGAAAAAATAAATGGAATTTGATTATGCGTATCACAATTAATCTTTTTGGTTATTTTAAAGAATTTTTTTTTTTTGTTGCTCCCTCTAAGTTTTTGGAGGTTTTTTTTTATTCTTTGTAATCCCTTCAATGCTGTAAAATGTCAAGCCCATGTGCAGACTTTTTTTTTTTTTTTCGCTTTAAGTCTAAATAAAGAGGTTTCCAAGTCTTTATTGATGCTCTGTGACCTGGAGTCGATGCCACAAACTAAATCAGATAATTGAAGTCGGTGTCAGGCTAATTGGATTATTGCTTTCCCCCTGAAGAGATGGCCCTCTGCTGCAGCACAGGGACTGCAACATTAGTGGCATCCATCGCACATCTGTCATTTAACAGCATAAAACTGTGTTTCTCAGCAAAGAGGGTGCATTGATTTAAAGATAGTGCTGTTAGGTCTTTAATTGGACGATTTGTCTCAGCCCTTATGATATTGTGATCATTTTGAACTCATACAGAGCTTATCGAACACCTTATACACCACATGCCTAATTGGTTTGCGGTGAGAATAAACTTGAGCTTTTTAAGTTCTCAGAGATTAATTATATCAGCACTTTGCGCATTAAAAGAGTGCTTAAATCAGCAGAGATAAGTCCAGAACAAATTGGATCAAAGCGGCACAGACTACACATCCTGCTTGTGTCTGTCTGCCTCCAGTCCTCCCAACATGTTTTATGCAAATGAGATGACTATTTGCATAGACATAATTAGGTAATTACAAATCATTTGACAATGAGCTCAAGCATGTGCAGAGACAAGACATGTAACACGAGTCATATTGTACTGTACAGACTTAATGGCTTGTTCCTTGAGTCTGAGCATATGTTGTGTCAGACCTTTTCACTGAAAACGTCAGGTGACATTTTCATAAGTCTTATGTAAAACACTGATTATCAATGTAAAAAAAAAGAGCCTAATTTGTGAATATCCATAGTTAGTTTGACAGAAATTATGTTTGAATGATGTCAACAGGGGAAAAAAATATGATGGCTTTATATATATGTTTTTTCATATTGAGTTAAAAAAGATACAGAAAAGTATAAGATTTGATTGGTTAAGATGCACCATTACATTTTTAAAAGCTGCATGTGAAAGAATATGGATTAAAATCCTGTTTTTCAGCCAGTGGTTATCATAATATTGATGAAATAATAAAGAATAAGACCTTGCCATTGCTGTAGCGTTGCTTTTTCACTCTGTATCAAAAACACACATTTTAGCTCCTGGCTCTGTAAACCCACATACTCTGATTGCTCATCTGGTTGGCTTCATTAAAATATATTTTATCAGCATATTTAGTGGAGGAAGGACATTGAATTGCATTTATAAATCCACTGAACTGATATATTGTCTCATGATCCAACTTGTAATTATATCATTTATTGAGCAAATAAGATTAAGGGCATAAGTTCAATTAATGACTATAAACCCATCTGCACATTTCAATATTAGTCAAGATCTTGGAATCAGAAAACTGAGCCATGATGAGACATTCATTCGTTCATCCAAGTAAAACTGTAAAGAATTTCTAAGTCAAGGTTTATGTTTCAAAAGTATGCATGCTTATAAGGGCTGAACATAAAAAATCTTCCAGATATCAGACTTTATTTATTTTTACATTCAATTGATCTTTTACAGTTATTCATCTCCAAGTTTAAGTTAATCAAACATAATGCTGACTTGATTTGAATCTAACCAAAGCCCCCTAGGTCAAAGATTTCCAACTGATTTCTTACACAACCAGATGGTACAACACAACATGCACGTCATTCATTCCTTTATATTAGTGTGATGGCAGGTGGTGGATCTACTCCCCCTGTGCACAATTCAGCACAGAGCACTAATATTTGATTTATTTTTTGTTTTCCAGAACAAGAAGATTCCTTCGAGTTCACCATTGTGTCACTGACGGGTCAGACGTGGAACTTCGAAGCGTCTACATACGAAGAGAGAGAGCTGTGGGTTCAAGCTATAGAGAGCCAGATCTTTGCCAGCCTGCAGTCCTGTGAGAGCATAAAGAACAAGGTACAGCAGCTCACCGAAGTCAGAGAATCAAAAGAAGCGGGCAGGATGGCGCTGATATAATCTTATCAAAGCATCCTCATCAGCCTACAATTCTACTGCACTCTTATTTTCCCCTTCTTTTCAACCTTTATTGCTCCATCCCCTCCTCACCCGCTTCAAGCTGTCACATGTGGGAGGTTGTCAGACAGGTGCTCGGCAGTGTGGGGGATTTCTTATTACAACTGACAGGCATCAGAGGAAGAACACGGCTTGTGTCAGCATGCCGGGGAGACACAGCCTCATTTTCATATTCATATTCTCTCTGCCTCACCCTTCTCCTAAGATTTTGAAGGACCTCTTCTCTTCCCCCTCCTCACAGGTTGTTTATGATTTGAGTCCAGCTGTAATTGTGTGCCTTCTGTTGCTCCACCGCTGAAATAATTAGTTCCTGTTGGCTTATTCTCTGCTTCATTTCTCACAGTCTCGGTTAGGCAGCCAAAGTGATGCAATGGCTATTCAGTCCATACGAAACGTGAGGGGGAACAGCTTCTGTGTGGACTGCGACGCACCCAGTGAGTAGGACTTTTCATAAACGCCGAGCTTAAACCATGATCCGGAAACCAAGAATGTCATTTGTAACCCGAGAATTTGGTTTCTAAACAAATAAATCACCATCATAAATCTAAATATGGGGGATATCAAAAAAAGAGAGATTGTAAAAGTTATCCCTGTTACGTGTCTTAGACCCAGATTGGGCCAGTTTGAACCTGGGCGCCTTGATGTGCATCGAGTGTTCCGGCATCCACCGGAACCTGGGGACTCACCTGTCTCGCGTGCGCTCTCTGGACCTGGACGACTGGCCGGTGGAGCTCAGCATGGTGATGACCGCCATCGGCAACGGCATGGCCAACAGCGTATGGGAGGGCAATCTGGAGGGATACACCAAGCCAGGGAGCGACAGCAGCAGGTTAGCGCACTTCTGCAAATAAAGGTGCTGCTTAATGAAGCGCGCGGAGATTATAGAATGAGGAGGCAGCGCCGTCTTCTCTCCATTAGCTGCCATTTATTAGCCACCCACATCACGGCAGAGGCAGCTCACGCCACAAAATGCTCCATAAGAAACACCGGGGGTCCATAAATGTCAGCCTACTGAGCCAAAAACATAGTTTTATACCTGGGAATCAGCTCATCCTGTACACAGTGATCACAAAAAGCTGTTATAGTCTCCTGCAGCACGTTCGCTTGTGCGTCTGTCCCCGCAGCCACTGCTGCTTTAAAACGATCATTCCTGAAAGGCGTGTCATGTGTTACATAATTTTGCACTTAGCTGATAAATGTTCTGACCTGTCAAGGTTGTCACTCAACATGGTAGTGCTAATCAAGAAGTAGTTTTTTTATAATTGACTGGACATATTCCAACTTGTGGTTTGTGCAAAGTCAGCACAAGTTCAGTAGAAAGCAAGAGAGAGCTTCACATCTTCTCTAAATGGTTCTTTTATGCTCACCCTGCTCTCAACCGGGGTTCCCTTTCCTCTGAACACCTACAGCTGTTAGGATGGTTGTCTTTTATCTCTTGGAGACAGGTGAGACCCACCATGCTAGTCGGTCCAGCCTAGTTTGATAAATGACCTGTTGTGTGGCTGCACCGGTAACTGAGCACACTGTGATGACAGAACCCCTCTCAGGACCCAAAGCCTCTGCTCACAAACCACCTTGTTACATATCCGTCACATAATCTGCCACAGCAAAGACTGTCTGCAGAGTCCTGCAGGTGGTACGGTGGTAACTGACTAACTTCAGTTGGAACAAAACTTGTTTCTTTCTTTGTTGTGGGTTGATGTATTGTATGAAGTTGTATGAAGGTATCTTAGAACACAGGACATAGCAAAGTAGTAAACACAAGCTATATACAGTAATTAATTTAAGTTGCCATTGAGCTTTTAGGTGCCAGTAATACAACAGTGGGCCATCATCTGGGCTAATATTAAATAATAATTAAAAGAAAAAATGAACTGGAATGAATGAGTAAATTAGGCATGTCTATCTGTCTGTCTTTCTCTTATCTCTTATCTCTTTCTTTGAGTGAAACAATTCATGTAACAACAACACATTGATCAAATGGTTTAATACAGGTCCATACCGAATCATGAGCACTGTATCAAATAATACAAATTTTTCATGAACTTGTCCTCTGATGATGTAATCATCAGATCTGATGTAACTAATCACAGAATAGATATATCAAATTATTTTCATTATTTTTCGTTTCTGCAACATTTAATTCAAAAACTGGACTTCTGAGAAAAAATATTGAACTGTGACGAACTATATATATATTTTTTTTTTCAAAATATATTATATATATATATTATATATTTGTATATATTTCAGTATAGATAATTACAATTGTGGGTTCTAAGAGTCAAACTAACTTCTTTCTCTTTTTTAAAAAATATATTTTTTCATCAGAACAAAACAATACTTTAAACACTTTGGGTCTGAATGAAAGTAAGCCCTCAAAGGTTTGTCTAAAACTGTAGTTGTTCTACTTATACTACTAGCTGTTCACTCAAGATGCCATTCCATTTATTGTTTGCTAAAAAACAGCTGCTCACGATTTAACCTCTGAAATCCATCCTTTGCTCTCTGGCCAGTTCAGACCTGAATGATGGCCTACAGTTGTTTATTGAATGGTTTCTCTGCTGAAGTGCTCCACTGTGGACTTGATGAAAGATTATTGATGTTGATTCCTCTCGCTACCACTGTCAGTCCCACGTCGCCTCGAGCAGGAAGGTTCTTCACTGTCTTAAAAATCCGATCTTGTTTTAAAAAAAAGATCAGATCTTGTCCTGCAGCAACATCTCCATTAGCTTTCACTGTCAAACAATAAATCTCATTTGCAGGATAACTAATCTTTAGACCAAAAGCATCAGTTAAGATATCAGATGTGGCCACTGGGTAGTAAAATGCTGATGTTGGTCTTGCTGATAAAATTGATGTTAGATTGTTGTGTGAGTTAAATCTGACCGATATAATGGGATTTTGTCTCATTTCTTCTTTCTGCCATGAAAGCTTACTTCTCTTAACTTGCACATATGCAGGGCTTTTAATTGTGTCACTGTTGACATGAAGCAGCTTGGTGATGGCATACAGGCAGTGTACGCTGCTGGCTCCCACTAAACATTAGTGACACCTAATCTAAACGATTCAGTAACTACCTGCATATCAACTCAGTGTCTGATAGAATGTGTCCTGCAAGACTAGTTTTACCCCTTTGCATTTTCAAGATTTAAGTTAAAGGCACTCATCCACAAGATTGGTTTAGCTTATATTCTGGATCATAAGAACACAATATATAGATCTGACATATGCGGATCAACACAGCAGTGAAATTACAGGTAAACATGATTATATGCATTTATATGCACTGATGTCACCACATGCATTTTACACTTAATTCTTAAGCACCTTCTATTCATTTTTATTTGACATTAGACAAAAAGCCTGCAGTTTTAGTGTTCAGTGTTGAGTTACGATGAATTTTGAATGAAAATTATCTTTTTTTTCCCCCCTGAAAGTAAGAAGTGAGGCAATCCAACCAAATGCTTTTTTCATTACCTTGATAGTTGATCTTAATGTCTTAAACGAATACATACTTGCAGACTGCTTAACCAGTAAAGCAATTCATTCATTAAGTTTGTCTGGTTTCCGTGCATTGAAAGCACATGTGGCCAGGCGAGAGTTAAATCTGGACTTATAAACCTGTGCGAGCTCCGCATCACGGCCGATCTGCTCAGTCAGCATATTGCAGGGGAGTTGCTCCGTTAATTAGCACCTGGGAGTTGTCGTGTTTTGCACATCACCTCTAATTGCTTGGCATGTTTGCGATAGAAAACACTACAGATTATTTTGACGGATGCTGCGGGAGAGATCCGACTGCTAGCTTTGCCCTTATCTTCCTCTAGTGAAACACACACACACACACACACACACACACACACACACATACACACAGATGCAGGGACAGCAGTTCTCATTTTGGGGGGAGATGTCCTGGAGCGTGGACGGATGTGGACGGCTATCCCTCACTGACGGGGGTGGGGTGAGGGGGGGGGGGGGCTCTCAGTGTCACCCTCTGCAGGCTCCGCGCCGCCCTCGGCCACAGGCGGGTAATAGCTCTGATGAGAGCCCTCCACTTTGTTTCAGAAATAATTTGCCACTCCTGCCGCCTGCAGGGGCTGCGTGGTAATAAAAATGAATCACACCGCTAACCTCTCCAAACCTGACCCCCGCTGCCTGGTTTAACCCTATCACAGCCGACACGGGAATCATCCTCTCTGCCTGTTTGTCTCTCTTTGCAAAAATAAAAAACCTTCTCCACATTGGCCTTTTTCCTTTATGTAATTCCCAAAACACACAGGCCAAGCTTCCAGGTAGTAACGCTGGAACACGAGCTTTGCTAGAAGCCCTGGTGGAAGAAGAGTAATTAATTAAGATAAATGAATGACCGTGTCATCCCCATGTCCTCTCTCTACTTTCTCTCTCTAAATGAAACCCACAGGTCAGTAATTAGCCCTGTGTGGGAGACGTACTACGTCGGTGGCTAATTGCCCACAAGCCACCAGGTCTCAGGGCCAGATAGACGTAGAGGGAAGTTGTCTCGGTAGAAGCTGTATGGCAATATGATTCGCTATGAGCATTGTAAGGGACGAAGCTTGTGTCTGATTAGCAGAAAGGACCCAGACTTAAAATTTGCCCTTTGTGAAGCTGACTGCACACTTAAGCGGGCCATGTGTTATCGTCCCCTCAGCTTTGTGCGAGAGGCGAGGGTTCAGCAGGGGTTAACAGCATGAGCGTTTAAGGGTGTTAGTCTTGCTGGCACAAAAACACAGCCACTCCATCACGAGGAGTCTGACAACCTCATTAATGTCACAATATATTCAGCTCATCCCTCTGCCTGCCTACAGCACCCAGATGCTCTCCCACCAGCCCCCTCTATAGAACTCGACCATCTTTTTTATTTTTTTATTTCTGGTCATCTGTTCGGGGCCGCGCTCTGGACGAGAGAAAAGCGGCGTCTATTCCACTTGTAAAAATATTTGTCTTCATTCTTTCGGAGGCTGTTCTTCCCGGCGCAGAGCCTGCACTGTAACCCGTTGGACCATAGGAGGCCTTATTTAGCGATCTCGCTCTGGCGTTTACTTTGCTCCTCCTTCATTTTTCACCCTTAGCAACCTTTGATGCTTTGGGGCCCAGCTTTCTCTCCCTGTTGTGTTCGCTTCTTCTTCTTTTTCTTTTTCTTTTTTTTTTCCTCTCCTCTGCCAGCCCCCTCTCTGTCTTTTTGCTGCCGTCCCTGCTCTTCCCTCCCCGCGGTTTGTGGAAGTGAAGCCGCTGGCTGCATGGGAATCACAAGTCGCCCACCCCCACTGTGAAGTCTGTTCAAGCTGGTCAAACCCTAACACACACACACATACACACCCTCCACTATTTCTCCCCCTCAGTGCTTCTATTTGATGTATTCACAGTGAATATGGATGCTCATGGAAGAGGAGGAGGAGCTTTAAAGGCTTTGATAGTTTAGAAAGACTCGGTGTGTTTGAAAGATGGGCGAGTGGTGGGACGGACATCCCTCTCTTCCTATGGCCCAGTGCACCTTTATTGCAGCCGGTCAGATTGGTCATTCTGCAAGCTCCTGCACCGCTAGCCCCGCCTCCTCCGTCTCAGTTTCCCTTCCCTTCATATAAATTCCTGTTCACTTTTGTCTTTCAGGCTTGACTAATTATCCTTGTTTGTCCCTCTTTATTTGAATTCAGTCATGTGTTCTTGACTCCATGGGCTGGGTTTAGGAGAATCATTCTGCCATTTGCCACTTAATTAAGTCAGGGTCAGAATCCATTGCTCAACAGAGAGCTAGAGGGACAGAGCTCTAATAGAATTATAAAAGAAGCCTTTCTCTACTGTTAAGGCTGCCTTTATCCTGGCGGGCTCTGCATAGGCAAATGAAAGGGGACACCAGCTTCAGACAGGAATCCCATTTCCACTTTAAACTCTGGGAGCGTTTTTGATGTTTCGGCCGGAATTTCGCTCACATCAAAGTGAGCGACAGGAAAGTTAATCGATGATTATGCTGGGAGATAAACTGGCTGATGGTAGGCGCTTGTGACAAAACACAGCTTTGGTTTTAGGAGGGGTGGGGGAAAGAGAAGTTGAGGCATTTTTATTGGGAAATTAAAGCTCCCCTCCATCCCCTAAGCAACACAGAAATTTAGAAGAAGTATGTGCTAAGGCTTGGGTGGGGAGAACGGTGAGTGTGAGCTTAGAAACCTGTGTGTGTGTGTGTGTGTGTGTGTGTGTGTGTGTGTGTGTGTGTGTGTGTGTGTGTGTGTGTGTGTGTGTGTCTATGT
>JAVQJG010290026.1:0-21464 GCA_036024015.1 Craterocephalus amniculus | reverse complement strand
GATGAAATGAGCAACCCGCATGTTTAAATTAGACACCAAATCTACTTGATCTATGCTGGATCTTGTGAAATTATGTATTCAATGCTGTTTAATGAATGAAAATTCCTCCTCTGTCTAAACTTTCAGCGACTATCACGGCGGAAAAAAAAGATACAACAAAGGAGAATTTAGAGACTGATTGGCACAGATGAGGCTAATGAAGAACTACCTTCAACACTCTTAGGGGCAGACACGGTGAAAAGCAGCTGCTGCTAATGGTCTGAATTGGATTAATTTAAGGATTTTTTAAAACCTTTTCGCACACAGGAGTGTGAGTACATTCTCCTCTGTCAAACCACGTGTCACTGGGTTACCCCATACATCCCTTCATTCATCTAACTTCTCCAGAACCTGCACACATCAGCTGCACACACATGCACATGTAAGCAGCAGGTGGTCAATGTGTGAGTGAATGAATGGGGACATGTTGAGTGGTGGTAACCTGCCCCACAGTCTAACTAAACAGATAAAAGGTGCAGGACAGAAACATGTCGGTAATTGATTGCTAATTAGTTCTTTTATTATCCCCCCATTGTGTCATGGCAGAGCTTTGCCCCGGGTTGTCTATTCACAGGGTCTGTAGCCTCAGAGTGAGGAAATAAGCATAGTCCATAATGAGACGACAGAAGCTGCAGGGTAAAGATACAGGGAATCTGATGGTGTAAATCCATGGTGGGGAACCTCCTTTTTGAGGCCTGCAGCCCTGAAATCTTTCAATTGTTTTCCTGCTCCAACACACCTGATTCAGATCAAATGGATCCAACAACCTATCAAGTTCTACGCAGTCGCTATTTAATTTCAATCTGGTGTTTTGGAGCAGGGAAACATCAAAAACTTGCAGGAAAAAACCAAGGATCCCCACCATTGTTGGAAATGATTGACTTTATTTCTTTATACAATCTGTAACATAAATGTTTTATTTTCTCTTCAATTTTATCACAAAACACAATTTTCTTGCATCTTCCATCTCAAAATACATGTTACCGCAGACTATGTGCCATTTTCCACTAAGTTTTTATGCCCACATCTCTCTCCCTCTCTCATCAGTGCATGAGAAATTACCTAATGAGAAATGGGTCGCACATTTCCACAAACTCATTAACCCGCGAGCGAGTGAGACTAATTGCAGCGTTGGGGTAATGTGATTTCACATCTGTTACTGCAGCCCAGGACACAGTAGTAAGCATAGGGCCGGATCTGGTGGGCTGGGACACACATAGAACTAGATGTCCCAGATCAACACATATACTGTATAGGCCGACACCATCTCCAGCCTGGATGGGTGGAGCAGCAAGCATCCTGACTGTAGTTTGATTATTTGATCAACTGATGTGCAGTATCTTGTAATTTTATACCTGTGCAGGGTGGGCGGGCTTCCTGCCTTCATTCTGAGAAAAAATGATTGACTCCTGCTTGCATGTGTAATGTGGAGGTAAATTGATAAGATAAATAAAGCAATTATCTTGAGGTTTTTCATCCCTGATGAGTAACTTAGCTTTCTTCTACTATGTAAAATAACAGATTGCTGCCTGGTGGTTGTTGTGTCAAATTTTAACAGTATAAAAAAAATTATACTGCTTTTATTGTTTGTTTGATAACTTCACAGCTATCTCATTCAAATTAATTGCTTATAAAACAGTAAACACTGCTAGCGCTCACACACAAGGAAATGTGAAGGCAAACAGAAATGAATAACATTATTCTGGGTCTTGACTTGGTTTGGTATTTTCAATAATTCACTAAATTATTTGTGTTAATAGAAAAGGTGGGAACCAACTGTTTAATATGGGAAAAGTAATATACTTTTGTTAATTATGATTAATCCTTTGTTTAACCTCACCGCATTGTTACAGAAACTCCAATTATAAGTTTACAGGCAGTGGGACTGCTTATGGTAATGCCATATCTCATCAATTACTATCCCATGACCATTAATTGGCCTCAGCGTTGGCAAATGAGATGAGGTTAACACGCTGATTAATTTGAGCTGCTGTGATTTCAGGCTCAAGTTGACACTTATACTCTTTGACACAGACAGTGGGGTCCGCTCTCTTTCATAATGGAAAAATTTTATTTACCTCTTTCAGGGCTGCTACCCATTCTGCGGACATTACATTCATCATCATTGAAATTAAAGCAACGCAAGCACGGCGAGAGGTTTTCTCATTACAAAACAAATTAAAGGAATTTTAAAAGAAATGCCAAATGATCAAAAACACACAGACGTTAGACAACTTTACACTGTTTTTCAGTATTTTCATTTGTGACATTTGTCCTAATGAACACAAGCTGGGATTTCTTCTGAATTAGAAAGTGACTGATGTTAAACAGATTTAAAAGGATAATGAGTTTAGATTTGTAATTATCTCAGAGAAGTGTGTTTTGGCTTCTAAGACATATCTGGTATTCTGATCTACAGTAGAACAGTTATATGCCAACAGTGTGTCCAGTAACAGTAAGCCCATTGTGCAACTACGCAAATAGGTTTATTTTACATTTCATTTATTGGTGAGGTTTTAATTTTTAATTTTTAAAACGAAAGAGGAAGATACACAATCAATCTGTCTCTGATCCATATGCTGTGTTTTCTGCATCACTGATCTAACCTTGAAAAGGCAGCTAAACTGGTATGAGTCAACAAATGGTAAAGTAAAAGTGGTCATATTTTAAATGAAAGTCCCCCACTATTACTCTATTATTTTTCAACACTAATATGAAAAAGATTTTATTTTCAATTCTGCATGATCACAATCTTAACTACTTGGTTCTAAAAATTACTTGAGGTGCTGCAGTTATCATTTAGAGCAGCAGCCAATCTCAGTTTAACACACAGAAGGCATAGCTTATAGGCTATTAAGCCTGATGCGTACTTTCTGGAGCCATAGGCTTGTTTGGTAACAGTCCATCCAGTCTGATCAGCTGGATGACCGTCGTGGTTAAAAGCACTGACCGTCATATCACAGCACTGACATCTTTACCGCAGCAGCGATCCACCACCATGAGACCAGTCAACCTTCATAAAGTCTTTAACCCTGTTACCTCGTAAACTCCGCCAAAAACAACATCTCTAGGTCACTGAATAGTTCGTAGAACAAAACTGCTGAGATAATGTTATAAAGCCGCTGTTATCCCAGATAAAATTAATCTAAAATGTCCAACAAATGGTAACAGAAAAAAATAGATATAGCCTGATCTATTTCAACAGAAAGGAGACACATTATTGTTTTGACATTCTTGAAAAGTACTTTTATTCATTTGTTCATGTGAAATTGGTACAAACCCGTCAGTGTGGTGCATTTCGATGTAAGTTCAAACATTTAAGAAATGTGTCAAGTAATAGCACGTACAATAAGTTAAAACATGTCACAAAAAAGACCAGCGTGTACAGCAAGAATGTTTTATCTACACAAAACATCCTAAAACAGAGTAGGCCTACTGAGAGATCATTGTATCTTTTTTTTGTATTTTTTTTTTCTCCTCTTAGATTTCTGCTCCCGTCTCATGCAGACTGAGGTAATCTTACACAAGGGCCAACTCAATCTGAGTGGGCACAGTTTTCTTCCTTGCTGATTAAATCCACATGCACAGTGCATGCCTGAGACCCAGTTCAATAGGCAAACTTTCAGTGTGGTGCTTGATTGCGTGTTACCAAATAATATACCCGATCTTATAAATAACCGTTTGACATAACAACGTCACCTTAACACAATAATGAGTGCGTAAAGACACACTCTATGAAAACGTAATTACAACGATTTTTTGGCTCTCGGGGCCTTTATTCTATAGATCAATAGTTGATAAAATCCTTTCGAGTTAACGAGATAAATAAACCCAATGTCAAGTGTCTTTTTTCCCTTCCTCCTTTATCCCTTGTTGTTGTCCTTTTGATTCGTTTTTTAATATGTTTCAAAAACGTCAGCTCATTTTTCTTGCATTTCGGGCCTTGTTTTGTTGTTTTGATCTAAACCGCGCGAGTAAAAACACAAAAAAATAAGAGCCGCAGGGCGGCGCTGGGAAAGGGAGTTGGAAGGAAAAGGGGGTCGTAGGGTGAAAAGTCACTAAGTGAAACTCATGGACACTGTGTGCTCCAGCGCTTTGCGCCTCAGTGAAGCGATGCTTGTCCCTCTCCACATGTCACTGTCCGGGGAGCTACACAGTTGCGGTGAACCCGATACGTTCGTGGGCCCGGAGAGAGAAGCAGACATTCCTGGAAAAGGCGTCTGGTAGAGGTGAGACTGTAGACCAGAGCCGTTAGAGGAAAGGCCGTTGGAAAGACCCATGGAGTTTGGTGGCGGACCTGGCCCCAGGCTGCACTGTGACAGAGACTGCGCCATGCCTGGTTGACGACCCAGTGCCGGTGGGAGCTGAAGCTGGGAGACCCCCGGCATCCCCGTGGCCCAACGCGAGTCATTGGCGTGGAAGGAGCACAGACTGTTCTCCATGGCGGCCGCGGCAGAGAACTGAGGCAGGCCCGGTGTGGGGAGCAGCGTCCCAGGGGCGCGGAAAACATTGGTGGTCTTCTTCCTTTTCTTCCATTTAGCTCGTCTGTTCTGAAACCAGACCTGCATGAAGCAAAACAGGATCAGAGGGACTGAGGAATAAGTCTATCATGTCTGGGACAGACATGGCCTTTTATTTATTTTTTTTACAACCAATTTGCAATTTGTAATTTGCAATGTGAGTTTTTTCTGTATCCACGACTGTGATACAGCTAAAATCTCGGTTTCACCAAACTGTTAAACCCAAGAACAATAAATTTCATGGGCTTAAAGTAAAAGAGGGCTTATTTATAAGGTCAACCATTGTGTATATATGTTGTTTTTTGCTTGTGTGTTTTCTTGTTGTTAGGGTAGCAAGCAACTAAAACTGTCCTTTTCAAACACAAAAACGTCACCTGTTTATTATCTGATGTAATAAATATCAAGTGAGCGAGGGTAAACTAAAGTAAGAACGGGCTTCGGTGTAGGCAATTATGATCTTGTAGACAGAGGTGTTGAAATGTTCCTGTCCAGCACTCGTTATAATTTATTTGCCTTATAGGCCTAAAGCATTTATAAACATTAAGAAAAGCTTCTCAATGTGAGCTTTTGCAAATAGTATCGTAAGATAATAATGCCCCAACTGTAAATCTGAAAGAGCCATTCCCTTAAGCGCCATGGTAAAGAATTTAACTGATAAAACTTTAACCCTGAGTGTGTTGAACATTTTTACTAAATCTTCTTTACAAGTAAATTAACTAGAAAAGTGTCTTGAATTTTCTGATGGATTAAAGGTAGCCTAAACAACCTGTTTTAGCCTACTGTAAGCCCACAAAGTCGTCGTGAAACTGAAATTTGCCCATTTTCCGCTACAAATGCGAAGACCCACTTGCACAGCTTTAAAAAATAAAACAGAAATAAATAAATAAACCGCACGCGCGACTACGTTGGGCTGTATAGAGATTTCATCATCTTCGGCTGTGATTAATGCGCTCCCGACGCCGTGAGTCGATGCCACCGTATTAAAAGTGAAATCTCGCTCTCATTCCGCCCAGCCAGCCGTGAAACGTCGCCCAAACCCATTACACTCGACGGGGAAAGAAAATGCAATTTCTCATTCCATTAAAAAAGGTACAATTTATTCTTGAGTCCTATTAAGACGTCGCTGATGGAGCATTTTAGAGGAGAAAGGCTGTAGAGGCATGCACGCGGCCAACACGCCCACTGAAGGTTGCACCTGCACGGTCTGCACTAATGTTTACCAACAGTAAGCAGGGATCGGCATGCACGGAACGGCTTGGATTATGCACTGCTTGGAATAAAACATTGATTATTAAGGTGACTAATGATTATACTGTTCTTATTGCTTTCAGTGGGATAATTTGCATGAATTTCACATCACTGGTTAATAACCCGTTCCTTGATATAAATAAGACTGAAATTGGTTGACAATGTGTTTGGTTTGTATAGTCTACATATAGTCTTTCAGACTATTAAAAATATTTTTAATATGCTTCAGAGTAGATGTTGATTTTCTCCTAATCGCACAATGCCAAGTTCCTTTTCTGATAATTTAGGGGGAAAAACTTTGTAATTTGAAAGGCAAGTTTCACAAGAGGATGGCCACTATTTTCGCCTGGTTGAAATTCAATTGTTGTAATGGTTAAAAAAAGTAAATAAAGTAAAATATTAATTTGCAATAAAATTATTTATAATTGAATAAAGTATGACAAAAAACAACTATAATGCAATTGTTGGAGTTCCAAATTTTTAACGCGTGCGATAAGAATGCACAGAAATACAAAAGAAGCCTACTTTAACAACATAAAAGCCTCTGTTTCTAAGGACATTATCCAAAGATTATGTGTTTCAAAATCAATGAATCAGCATCAAATTAATGTTTTTCACTGTTTATGAACCGGTTATGCGCAAATGAGAAATATTTCAGCACCTTGGATAGAGCTCGCATGCTAGACCAACAGCTGTCCTGCCATTTCAATATTTTTCATGGTATAATTAAAATTATTTGAGTTAAATAATTATGGCAAGTTTATTTTAGTGTTGTCTATTATTAAAAACACTCAGATATGAAGTTGCTTGGGGTTTTTTTGCAGATGATCACGTTGGATATTTTACAGTTTGCATACACCTGAAGCAGAAAGTTTCGTTTTGCAATTAGCGCACATGAAAAGGAAGTTTAAAGGGGAAAATAAAATATATAGAATATTTCATGGATTTATCTTTTTCGTAAACATCATCAGATCTAACACAATCATATCTGAAGCCAAAATCACACGCTGAAAATATCATTTCCACACAGCGCAATTATTTACCTGAACTCTGGACTCAGTGAGGCCGATCCTCAGCGCCAACTCCTCCCGCATGAAGATATCAGGATAGTGTGTTTTCGCGAAGCTACGCTCCAGCTCGTTCAGCTGTGCCGGTGTGAAGCGCGTCCGGTGCCGCTTCTGTTTCTGCTGGCTCGAGGTCTGAGCAGAGTTCTGTTGCGGTTGCTGCTGCTTCTCTTGCTCCTTCCCGTTTACCTGCATGCCGGCAGAGTTGGATCCCACAGTGGTGATATCTTCCCCCGGCAGAAGAGTGGTTCCCTCTACAGAGTCTGAACCAGGGGCCATGTCTCCCGGATGCCCCTGATCCGGCACTCCACTTCCAAGTCGACATTTCAGAGCTTCTCTGTGTCCGAGTAGCTCTGCAGCATCCTTCATCCCTGAGAGAATAAGGATGGAGGATGTGAGTGAAGACAAGGCACCTTTGAACGAAAACAGCAATCAATAAGCTAGTATCTTAGATTCATTTAAAATATTCCAAATAAACTCAATATTGATATTTCATGCGTTCGTTTTTGCTGTCAGGTGAGATTGTGGATAAATTACAAGAAAGATACGCTTCGAGCAACAGCAAACCATTTAAGTCAAAACACAATTAACAACTGTCTATTTATCTCGTAAAAATGTTGAACAAAAAGTTTAAATCTTACACTGGAGTTTAGGGCCGGAGTTTAGTGATGATAACTCACCGAGCCGAGCATCCAGGAGGTCGGCGTGAGATAGCATTGCGTACCGCTCCAGGGCGAAAATACGCTCGAAAAAAATCCTACAACTTGGGGGCAATTTAAAAGTATATATCGTCTAAATGAAGGAAAATTCGGTTTGTGGTTAAAAAAAGGAGGTCCCTTGCATTATAATGTCCTTTAGAGCGACGGGGAGGCGCTTATTAGTTGAGAGAACCCGTGAGCTTCCTCAAATAAGAGCCAATCAGAGCCGGTGCTTGGAAATGTCAGCGACATGACTCCCCCCTCTTTTTTCTCTAAGACACGTGTGCACGCTGAGACGCGTGCACAGATTCAAACGCGCACGAAACACTACAATTCAATTCTCTGCCATTCCGTCCTCTGATTTATTAGCTTTTCATGCTCAAATTATTCCATGTTAAACATCTTAATGTGTTTGTTTAATCTCATAGACCCTGCCATGACAGGACTCCTTTGTTTGTGAAGATATACATCTAAAATGCCGGAACAGAGCGTATGCAAAGTCTGCTTTTATTTCGCTCAAGTAGGCTATAACCTACAGGTAGCCTATTTGAACCAAAAAATGTGATGACATAGCCTACAAATTTCAATTTTAAAACTATTTGACGATTACTAAAGTGTTTGCTAAAAATTCATAGAGAACATTAAATGTTTAATAATATTTCAAACTATTTATCATTAAGAAGAAAAGGTGATTGATTTTTCCCATAGAAAACTCTTGTCATAAAATGTTACATATAAGGTGAGAAATAATTAGCCTTTTAACACCAGACCTCTCAGTCCCACAGCAGCTTCCCCCCGTCCTTGGATCACAAACAAAACAAATATAGCTCCCATTCCCCCATGGCAGGTGATTTGTGGAGACAAATCGAGGAAATAAATAAATAAACGAGTACAGATGGATTTAAACCCCGTTAGTCATCGGCCGCTTTAACTCCCATCGACTTTTCATCAGCACGGGTTCAATTAAAGGTATTTAGGCCTGTTTGGTTCAAACAAACTCAGACGTGGTGGACTCTAAACGATTGTTCCCCGTTAGCAGCGCTCCATGAGTAGGTCTATTATACAATTAACAGGACAGCCATTGATCTGCGCTCCGCTCTTACGTCTCGAGACAGTGCTGGTTAGAGAAGGCTTTTGGCAGATGTCAGGGGGAGCCTGGTGAAAAGACCACCGCCTGGGACTAAATAGGTTTCTTTGCAGCCGCACAAAGAAGGCGTCCGAGCGAGGACTCGTCTCTCTCCTTAGCACCACATGGAGGCGGCTCATCTTTTATGGTCCTCAACAACAATCTACCGGGACGCAGGGAAGTAGCCTATATGTGGCACAGCGTGAAAACTTAAGGAAATGCACTGATGCAAGGTCCACTGAGATGAGGAAAGCTGTTGCCAGCTCCCCGAGGTTCAAGAGAAGCCATCTGCAGCAACAGAGACTCGATTCGTTTGATTCACATGCAGACCAGAAAGAAGGAGAGAAGGACTCTGTGTTGGGTGTTGACAGGCCTTGCCTGCGTTTATGAAGGGCCAGAGCCAGGAGACATGGTCTGTATGCTTTCTGAGGACTATGCTTGGTATCCGGTTAATTTATTTAATGTAGCAGCAGATATATAAAGATAAATAAATAAGATTAAATAAAAAAGAAAGGACCTCACAAACAGCTTTGGGTTTTAAGACTACATTAGTGGCTCATTCATGATGCACTGATGTAAACATAACTCTCCTTTAAAGGACATTTTTATCTGGTTCCAGTCTATATCACTGTGTGTTATCTTTATAGACACTTTATAGAATGTGTCTGAAATAACTAAAATAACGAATGTAATGGATATAACTATTACTCTTCCTGTTACGTGTGAATTAGAGCTACAGTATCTTCTGTTCTACTATAAAAAAAACAAGTGGCGGTTGCTCAAATACTTAATATTAATAGTAATAATAAATAAATAAATAAATAAATAAATAAATAAATAAATAAAGCTAAGGCAAAAGAAAAATGTTTTTTTTTTGTGGTGAAAGCAACCCGGATGGTAAATATCCCCTCAGCTGTCCGACCCTCAGACTATAACTTATTGCTGTAATAAGAGGAACCCACTTGAAATGGGTCTATGTCTCACTCAGCCTCCCTAACTGGACCACATCAATCTTCCCCAGTAAAAGCAAGCTCACATACGATCCTCCCGGGTTAATGCAGCGCATCTGAGAGCGGAACGGCTGTTTACACGCGAGGAGACACTTTTAATGGAAGCGCACCAAAAACAAATGCAATTTTGTAGAGCAATTTCAAAGATCAAGAATTCCGTGTCCACCCTCTCCGCGGTTTTTTTAAGCAATCAACCTGCGTTTAATCCATTGCTCATACGGGCCTTTGCGGAGCAGGTTAAATAATACAAGTAACAAAAGGCAGATGCTGGGATATGATTCTTTACGCCAAAACTAAATTGTAACATTCGGGCCAGGAGGTGAGCTGGTTGTTTTTTATTCTCAGGCCTATCTCATCGCCTCGCAGGCATCTGCATTTACCCACTTATAGAAATCTGAACGGAAAATCGATTTTCCATCTGTAGAAATGGCCCTGTAGCAAATCATACTGTAGTTTTCTGAGCTGATTTGACAGTCTGTGGAATAAGTAGCAGACCAATAAGTGTGTTGCATCCCAGCACGAGAGAGTCACAGACAGGCTAACCCATTAGAGGCTTTCCTCTTTGGCCACGCAGCCCGTCTGCGCCACTCTGTGCATCTCATGCCCCAATTAGGCCCGCTGCCCTCCGCCTGGTGTCCGCTACTGCTTGATGCGGCGCACAGAGTGGTAATCACGGCATCAAATAAAATAATCAGCAAAGAAGAGCGATTTCCTTAATAAGAAAGAAGAAGCGTGTGTCACGGAGGAGGTGATGCAGTGCTGCCACTAGTGTATTTGTGGGTGTCTGGGTGTGTGTGTTTTGGGAGGTTATTAAAATGGCAGTGAAAGCCACAATAGATGTCATTAACACATTGGTGTTCTAAGTCTAAACAGCTCTAAAAATGTCGCATTACATCTGCTGTTAATTTCTGACCCCATATGGTCTATGTTTAGGATGCTCTGATCACAGGTTGAAATGCATGTTGGCACAGGAAAATGGCATAAATTAAACCTCAATAAGGGGTTTTATTATTATGTTTGATTTGAATTTATTCAAGAAAAGTGCATCCATTAAATCCTGAACTACAACTTCCGATGTTTGTGAACTTCACACTTATTTGCCTTTTTAGTCACCTAAAAGATTCTAAACATATTGCATGTTTCCTCAGCCAGCAGCTGATAGCAAATAATCATAGTGGTTTTGTGGAATACATAATCTACACATCCAAATCATGTCACAGTTAATTGTTTGTTATTTATGGTCCTGAAACCCAGCAATCTTGAGCTATGATGTAAAACTTAATCCAATAGTTTTTATTGAAATAATTTCTTTTCATTGTCACTCAATGACATACATGGACCGCATTAGACCAATTAAATATTGAAAAAATATACACTTGTGTCAAATTTGATATTCAAACTTTATTTTTCTCTCTTGACAACAAGATATTTTGAAATGTTCGAAGCAAACAGAAAAAAGTCTTCTTTGAAATCTATTTGACAGCTTATTGGTTGAAAGTATAAAGTTTTTGCAATACAACACAAATAAAAACTTAACTCCACCTTGTGATGAGCCCTGTAAGTTTTTACTAAAGGTAGTGTAAAACGTCATTTCTTGATTTTGCTGCTTTAATAGAAACTTAGTTTGATATAAGTGTATAAATGATGTCAACATTGTAATTAATTCTATTTTAACTCAATCGATTCTTGCATTTTCATTGTAGACAGCAAAAAATGTCTTGAAGATGAACTGCGAAATAAGAAAATTACAAGATAAATTAATAGATTAAAATATAATAAAAGGAATATTTGCAATAAATACATTTAGAAATTTAAAATATAAAATTAGATATTTAAATGTAATAACATTATATTATTTGTCACATTTCGATCATTTAGATTTCTCTTTACATTTCCTCATTTTTAGTAAACATTTTTATTGCACTCCTTTCTTTGCAGATTTTCACTTATTTAAAAAATACATAAAAAAGAGTGAGAATAATTTTATTTAGCCAGTTTGTTTCATTTACAGTGTGCCCTCAATTATTTTGACTTCTCACATTTATCTCCACTCCTGCCTAACACCTTGACATTCCCTCCAGTTCTGCTTCAGCTATTAGAATATGTTCTTTCTTAAGTATAGTCATTAGAAGGTCTATTACTGTGGCTCCATCATTAGGGATGTGTAATGCATCATTGAAGGTAATGAGAGCCTGAGATTACAGGTGCCTGTTAGCCTAAAACAGGGTAAAGAAGCATTTTTATACTTTGGAAACATGGAAATAACATTAAAAGGATTAAAACTAATGTTAAATAGGTTTTGAAATATTTCATTTACATAATTTTAACTAAACTAGTTATCTTGTTAGAATGAAACTAATTAGGTCACATCAGATTAATGATGATGCTATAGTTGTATATGGTGAGAATACCTTGTGATTATCCTAAAATCAAACAGACATGCATGTAGTACATCTATGCTCACGCACATACCTCCCCTACACACACTTGTGTCCCTGAAATACAAGATAAAGGGGAGGACTTGGGTCAGTAGTGCCTCTGAGTAGCTTGAAATTAGAAACATGTGCTGGTAATTATGAAACTGCAGCAAAGCCACATCATGCAATTTAATGCCTCAGCAAATTAAAGAATAAATGGGATCAGTCTCTTTGACCTTGCTCGGTCTGACTTGCTGAACTTGATCTACCTGATACTTCAAGTGTGCGACTCGCTCACTCTGAGACGTGGAGGCACACTCTTAGGCTACACAAAAAGCAATGCATTAAAAACCTTAAAATACACAAGCAGTAAGGCAGAAATGGTTGAATTTCTCTGCTGTCAACCCCTCGCAGCATCCTTGCGTTCTCATCGCGTTGCTCACCAGTTCAGCTTGCCTCTCACTTCACAAATCCCCACACTTTCCTGTCCATCCATTCTCTTTATCTTCTTCCCCTCTTCCCCCCCCTCCCTCTTCTCCATTCTCTCCACGACATTTCTGCGTCTCTGCTAAACACGCCGCGCTACCCCTCCCAAGATTAATTGATGATCAATTTAGCTCTAATTTGGACCAAGTCAGCTGGTAAATGGGGCAGTTTTCCCTGATTGTTAGTGAAATGTGTGCAAGTACATTGATAAATTTTGATTATTTATCAATTACAACCAAATGAACTAAATCTATTGAATAAATTCTAGCCTGATTGCCATAATAGAGTTTGAAAATATGGCTATTGATAATGATTCCGGCTAATAGTCTTTTCCGGCTGTGGGTGCCGGCTTGTCGGAATGACAACACAAAACTCATTTTTCACAGAATCAGCTGAGTGAGTGCGAGGCCGATCTTTCATTAATCAGACACATTACGGAGCTGATACTCCGTAATACGCGACGCCGTCCTCAGAAAGACTCAAACACTTTGTCATATTTTATGTCAATTACCAGTCATTTCGTTGTGTTCCATCAAGACATCTTGTAATAGTTAACATATGCTAAGGTAAAGCTCCCCTGTCCCGCCCTCCGGGAGCTCTGTCGGAGGATGCAGTCTCTCTGTTTGGGGCAGACAGCAGCTGATGATGAAATGGGCCCTGCTCTTAATTTCTTATTTTCCGGCGCTGAGACGCTTATGGGAAGGGTGGGACACAGGCTTTTTAAATGGACCTGCCACCATGTTTTTCCAGAGTTAATGGAAAAGCAGCTTGCTGGAAAATAGGAGAGGGAAAAATGGAATTAGGTTCAGAGGCTTTCACACACAATAACAAGGGATAACTATGAGCTACGGGCCTATTTCCACACAGACATACAAATTAGTCTTGTCATTTCCTCACAGCCTGACGCTATTAACTAAAATGCTATTTCTGTTTTATATCTGTAATTTCATCCTCAAGGTGGCTGACACAATTGCATGGTTTAAAATTGTATTCAAGAAATAAACCAATATGGCAAAAATCCATTAAAACGTGCGTAAGACGCTGCACCGTATACTGTTCGGCGCACAGCCATAATATGACGTTAAACGTGTCTTACATTCGCCCTCTCCAGCTGGACTACTGGGAGACAGGCCGGATCTGAAATAACTGTGATGTCAGCCTTCCTTTTTAATCAATGATATGAGCCCCTCTGCACCAATCATGGCTGCTGGAAGCAACTTAATGATCAGCATTTAGACCAGGCAGGTAAACCACTGCGCTGTGGAGCCAACACAGGGGCCAACTGCAGGTGAATTAACCCAGTCCAGACCTAATATGCTGGTGTCAGCTCTGGTTAGTACATGGCTAACTGTAGCCTGTATTGGCAGTGGCATAGCATCCAACATTGTCTCCCTCATATGCCAGTAGGTAGCTATCTATAATCGATGGCCACTTTTAATTGGACAAGCTGTCTGTTAGTGGACACCGTGGGGTGTGCAGGGGGGGCAACACTGTATTTACCTTGTGTTTATTTTAGATAAATAGGTTTGGGATATTGGAGGTTTCTCTATTAAAAAAAATGAATCAGTGCTTCTTCTGTTGGATGTTAAACAGATATTGTTGAATAATGCCCTTCAAGTCATTATTCATTCAGTTTGAAATGAAATAGTTTAAAATATCAGTAAGTGATAAAAAAGAAAATTGTCCAAATTTTGTTCTTATAGCCACAGTCCTCTCAGAAAATCAAAGAGCCGAGTAGTTACAACAAATGACAATATTTTCATTCGTGTACACCATATAGGGAATGTCATGCATGCCCAATAGTACTGAGAGTTATAGACACATCTGTTTTACCTATAATATAGATTTGTGTTTAGTGTTGGGTGAAACAGTAATATCTTGTCAAAAATGAATTCATTGAAAATTCACCACATCTTTACTGAGGTAAAGAGGTCAGAGAAGAAGGAAAATGTGAATTAATTATCTTCAAGGTGGAATGACCTATTGTTGCACGGTTGAAAGGCTTTTCATTCTCCATCCACTGGATTGTTCATTATTTCTAAAATGAACTCCCAAAGAAGCAGGTTACTACCTTGACTAACAGGCCAAACTGGAATTTTCCTTTATTTAGCCTTATGCTTCTTTTCTACAACCACAGAGCCTGAATCAAGCCTAAAAAAATCACATATCTCTGACTTTTTAAGGTTAAATCTGGCCTAAATATCAATCTATCTGCTTTCAATGGGCAGGAATTTTACCTCAAGTCTAATTTCTTATATCTTTTCCATGTTTGATGGTATCACGTTATTTTTCTTTTTGGGGCGGAATATTCCTTTTTCAAAGCAGTATATTGCCAGCGCTGCGAGCAAGCAGGAAAACAGAAGATGGAGGGCCACTGGTGGACATGCTGCTTTTGGCGCAGCCTCTAATTGATATTGAGCGAGCTGCTGGTGAGGAGTGCGCAGGGCCACTGCTGGCTAATCTATGCTTTAATCAGCGTGCGTAATGAGAGTGGCGGCACGCTCAGAGAGAAAAGAGACTTACAAGGGACGTCTGTCAGAGTCCAGAGGAAAATACTGACTCTAATTGCTGCGATTAAAGAAAACTATAAGACTTGGGGCATTTAGCAGGAAGAAAAGGTTTGGAGGACCGTGCTTTCCTTCAGCACCACCTGCATGACTAAGAACTCAGACTCTGTCCAAGGTGCTGAAGATGTGGATCATGCCGGTTATGCTTCACACAAAAACTGATAGCATTTGTTATGAAGTGAGGTAATTGGTGCACAACATTATGCTTGCAACCGAACGATCTCTGCCCATACTGATAAAAAAAAAGGAAGAATACGTGCAGGAGGAAGGCAGGGCGCAGACTGAATAGAGAGCGGGACATTAGAAGAGATGTGTGTATGAACACAGACAGACAATTAACTGGGCATTAGAGATGAAATACGCACATGCACACTCACAATCGTAATATATCTTGTCTTTCACCATGTGATAACTTTGCTTGTTGCTTCCATTATTGAAGGTGTGTGTTGACTGATAGTGTAATGTGTATTAAGGCTGCTATGATTTCATTCATCAGCAAAAACAAACAAAATATGTTCAAATTAAAAAATACATTTTACGTACATTCAAATTAAATCAGCAATTAATTGAGATTTTAAGTGGGTTTGCTCTCATGTAAATGCTGAAAAGTGATTTATTTTTCTGGTCTTTGTGGCTGACATAAAGAGAATCCAACAAAACAGCGCAGAGCAGTCGTGCGCCATTTTGCTCAAGCACCTCAGCAAAGCTGTCTGACTGTCAGCCTGCAGCTGAGATTAGCCTCATCTATCCCATGTCAGGGACGGTCGTGTCCAGAAAATCACAGCATAAACGGGTCCGACTGCGGGCGGGGGGGGAGAGAGAGAGAGAGAGAGAGAGAGAGAGAGAGAGAGAGGTCAACTGATTACTCATACAAACAGACTGAAATAGACTGCGGTGCTGTGGGAATGCGCGGAGAGGGGAGAGAGAAGAGATGGAGGGATGAATTGGGTTTCCATGTGACAGAGACACCTCACCTCAGCTTTCACCGGCAGGGTCCACTTCCTGTCCTCAGTGCTAGCACTTTGTCCTTCCATCAATCACACCTACATGGATTTATATAGCCTTAGGCTACCCCATGAGCAAAGCACACACCTAAGCACGTTGTTATTTTTGCTGTTATATCAATAGAGAAGCGCATTATTTTATATGAGTTGTTATAACCCCCCCCCGCCACCCAAGAAAATAATATCCACCAGTCATTGACAACTTCTAAAATGATTGATGGCGTTAGCTGTAAAGAAAGCATGTTTTGCTTTGATTTCTATGTTTAGTTTTGTTTTGTTTGTGTTTTGAGGCACCTGGAATCACAGGATGATAAAATGGTTAAATATACGCAAAGTGCCTGTACTGTAAATTTAAGCTATATGGCTGATAAATGTAGCTGTTGTTAAGTTTCTCTTTAATTATTATTAAAGAGAAACTATGTTATAATGCAATTTAATGAATAATACTCACAGAATGTTAGTATTATTTAACAGTAATCACTTAAAACATGAAGTGGCAGGCTTGGAATATGAATTGAAATTTTTTGTGTGTAGAAGAAAATGAGGACCGGACATTCACAAACAAATGAAATGGGCAACGACACATTTTCACAATTAAACCAACACTCTCCAAGAATGTTTTAATGTTGTTGTCGTTATTATTAAATAATTTGAAGCATAACAAATAAACCATTCATATTCAAATATATCTTACTTTACACATACGAAGTAAAATAAATGAGCACTGAAGCTTTTCCCGGATCTGTTTGTGTTTTTAAAGTGTCCGAAGGGACGGAGAGATTGACATGGAGCGCTCGTATTTCTGAGCCTTTCTGACAAATAGGCGCAGTTACGCTGCACTGCCTGTTTACATAGACCGGCTCCATTTCAACTCCAGACATTTATGGACCGTTCATGTGTGTGTTTACTGACGTGCGTGTGAGTGTGTGTGTCTGCAGATGGCCTGATGACCTTGGGAAAGGTTCACCTAAGAGGAAGGCGGTCCATCCTCGGGAGGTAGAGGATAAACAAGAGATCTGTGAACGCAGACAACTTAAGTACACCTGAAACTGCTGAAGTTTTGAAGGTGACGATGTTTTTCCCTCGTGCGCCTGGAACCGCCAACGTCTCTTACTTTGACTCCTCTGAGCTCCTTTGCGCTATTACCGCCTGTTATGGCTCATAGTGGAGAGACCAGAAGCTATTTCCTAGACAAATAAAGTGCCTTTGAAAGAGATTAGAGAAATATGTATGAATTTCCGTTTAATTTATTTGATCATTCCACGTTATAAAGCAGCGTAGTGCCCAAATGTGATAACAAGTTTTCTGTTCTTTTCATTATGTAAGAGAAATTAGACCTCAATAGGATTTCAGTGGGGTGCAGTATTTCCACGGATGAAATGTAATTTGTGGGGAGAATTTGTTGTATCTGTCACAAATATTCCCAATTAGCTGCGAAAATATTTGAGGGTTTCTGCAATTACGGCTTAAACCGGTAAATTTGAAGCTGTGGCTGTCCCTAATTGGTCTAGATTTGATATTTTGCATATTTGCATAATGAGGAAATTGGGAGGAAATTGTGTTCACCCATTTGTGAAAAATTCTATGAATTTTATGAATCTGAAAGCCATCCCCTTGTGGTCGGTGACTTTGCCTGCACCTCCCCGAGGAAGCGAGGCGGGCGTGCTCAGGGCACGGTCACGTCTCCGCGTGCGCTCCAGGTGCACCCGTTTTAAACGCCAGAGACTTTAGTCTCCCTGGGAAATGTTCCAGCAATCTATTATGCATTTTTGATCAATTCAAAGTCAAGTACATGTTTCCATAGATACTGAGTGAACCATTACATCATCACATAAACCATGTGGACTGTAAGGGAATTTGCTTTCTGCCTCTGTTCGCTAATTTATCAAGCATTAGCAGAAGAGTCACGGTTATCTTTTCCATTTTCTATCAGATAACAAACAATATGCCTGTATGGGTTTTATTAAGAAGCTTTTGATTTTGTCATTAGGTTTCTATTAGGTAATTCATCCAGATTGGTCTGTGATACCTAATTATGCATTATCATGGTGTGCTGATTGATATTGAGAAAACTAAGTGTTCTATGTAATTGGTAATAAAGAAGGTAATTTCAGAAATTTGTCCAATCAGTAATGATTATGAGGCTGTGAGCAGGTAATGATGTTAACCCTAGTTGCCTCTTCCACAGTCCACCTCTAGCATATCTAATACTGATTATAATAAGACAAAAAGAGGAAATACCCTTTTCACACACATAATTAAACATATTTGTAGTGCCATATATTAATAAAAATGTAAATATTAGCTGAAGAGTGGAACCACAGGTATGGTAAGACACTTCAGGATACAGATAGGCTTGAATAAAACATGAAGGATCCATCAGGCTGGTAGCAGCGCTGTTAGAGTGTGTGTCCTCCTGTAAGGGCTTCGGCCCACTGAGAGCAGTATATCAGAGAGCAGTAAAGAGGGATGCTAAGAGCACTGATGAATGTCTGAGAGATAGATGTGTTAAGTGACCTTGGTACATTACACTCCCCTTCAAACCTGCTGCAAAGAAGATTGTGTTTCATCTTTTCCAGGCCAATTGTGCATGTATTGTCTATTATCACTTTTCCCAGATTCAAACCAGAATTAGTTAACATGAGTTTAATGTATCTACTTAAATGGAAATATTTGTGTTTGCTTTGTATTTGTTGCTTTTGGTTTTTAAAAAAAAGTCCAACAGATTTTTCTGGAGGAAGCGAAATGAGCTTTCATAACATTACTTAGACCCAAAGGTTTGTTTAAAATGTTTGTTTATGATCCAACCAATAAGCTAAAACCCTAAATACATACAATACAGTATCTACCAGGGATCAGCAGTAATTATCTTAGTAGAAAAGTGTTGGCAATTTTTGCTTAATAAATGACAGAAATTTAACCATTTGTCAAAATAGTTGCTGATAATTTTTATCCCTAATGGAATCGTTACTTCATTTATTATAAATAAAAATCAGCACTTCTTTTTCTTTTTATCATCTTACATGAAACAATGGTTGACTTTTGTAGTTCCTGAGAAGGTGACATAATTGGGTTCCAAGCCAAGAGCTGCCTTTTACTCATTCAAATGTTTTAGACCAAAAAAAATAGTATTGAGTCTATTAGCAGAAACCTCAAACTACAGTTTTGATAAGAAACAAACACAATCACAGTGAATTATATGCGGGATATCACACAAAGCATCCTTCTTTAATATTCACTGGCAGCTCATAAAATCGTCTGCATAATAATTTCACCATTTCATGGGATATTAGACCATAATGACCGCAGTCCACCCCTCTACACCCCACATCCCTACAGGCTACACACACATGCAGATATACACCTCAACCCCTGGGCAGGCCAGCATCAGGGCTAATTTATAGGTGAAAATGAAAGGCAAGCTTAAGGTAATAGCTTTTTAGAGCCATGATATTATTCGCCCCATCACTCTGAAGGTTCAGAAAGAGGAAGGTCTTGAAAGAAGAGAAAATGTAGAGTAAAGGAGGGAGATGGCAAGGTGTGAGAAAGAGAGGGAGATGGCAACTAAACACATTAACTCAGGGATTGTAGGACTCAAAGCAGACATTCTGGTTTTTTTTTCTTTTTCCAAGGAAAAAACAACAGCAGCCATGAATGTGTTCCCAATGAATCTACAACTACAAGCCTGAACAAATAGAATCACACACACACAAACACAGCAGCAACAACAGCAGCAGCAGCTGAAACTGGCGTATTCTACTCTTTGAGTTAATGGGAATAAAATACCTCAGTGGATGAGTGCAGATGTGTTTGATACAAATAGTCATTTTCCTATTTGCTGCCTCATTGGGCATGATGAATGATGGAAGTCAGGGAGGCGGTGTGATAAATGGCAGCACCTTGGCTCTACTGCATGGCCTATTGATTCTCCTTCTTTATTACCCCTCCAACCCAGCTGGCTGGTCTGCCCCATACACACACGCACACACACACATGTACATGAGCGTGCACACTCCACATATAAATGCACAGACAAAAACACACATGTGCATGCAATGCTCCCAGAGAAACAAAATCAACACTTACATGCAGCCGTGTGCTCAGTGACTACACATACTTAAACACACACACACACACGCACACAAAAAAATACAATACACACACACTTAAAAAGGCAAATCAAAAGAAGGTGATAACAGAGTAAATGAGACAGAGTAAAAGTATTAAGAGCTGGGAGGAAGTGGAAAAAGAGCAGAGCATGTTTTCACATTTACGCTTGCCAAGATGAAAACTCTCATTCATACGATGAAACACAAATGTAGAAACTCCAAAGAAGAGGACCTCAAATTATCTAAATGACTCAATTAGTGTTTTTTTTTTCTCCCTGGAAATGTTTGCTTCATTTATAAATACCAAGCTATCAAAGACCAAACAGTTTGATGAAAGATCGGCCTGTGTGAACGCCATCAGTCACACACACAAAGCGAGCAGGATGAATCAGTGATAAGACCATCTCCTGAGCTCTTCATCATGAGGTAATGAGGGTGATATCCTCCTTTGCTCAAAAACATCCAAGTAAATTACAGAGACATGTCCGGACTACCATTACAGTCTCTTTTAAATGTACAGTATGTTCACAGAAAACACTCAACTTACAGTAGGAGGTGAGGTTGAGTGGCGTTCAGTGACAGATGCATCCTGTGTGGCAGCGGGTGAAGAGGTGAATGACCTTCTACCTGCTGGACAGTAAGAAAACACATGGATGAGAAGCAAGCCCTCTCAAAGATGAGTCAACGAGATGTCTTTATGTGATTACAGATGTAAAGAACAGCTTTTTGCCCTTATATTTCAGAATGAGCATTAAAGAATAGAGAGATCAAACTCAGCTGACCCCCGAGGCTTCAATTTACCTGCTCCATCTTTTTGACCTTGAGACGCAGAGATAATAATTCAGGGTCTTGGGCAAGTGATGAATGGTTTGTGTGCATGCATGGATGTGCATGTGTCTGTGTGGGTACACACTTAATTCACCAAAATGGTAAACTAACAAATGGACAGGCAGCGAGCCATAGACAAACTGTGAAAAGGCTCATATCAACAATATACACATTCCTTCACCTCATTTCAATGTTGCATAATGTTTGATAACCATTCAGAAAATATTGCTTTTTTTAAGTTTGTGTTTTTATTTTTGCAATGTTCTGTTTTAATTTTGTTTCAGGTATTTTTTATTCTATCTATCTATCTATCTATCTATCTATCTATCTATCTATCTATCTATCTAT
>JAVQJG010290001.1:0-16142 GCA_036024015.1 Craterocephalus amniculus | reverse complement strand
TAAGAGAGCGTTGAGGCTACTGGCCAGGTATACAGCAGGTGATGTTTCAATTTGGTCTGATGGAAACACAATCTGAATAAAATAATTCGCTAGGATTAGCAGAGTTTGCCAAAGTTTTTTGCCGGTGAGCAGCGGCGACAGCTACGCCAGCGTTCACTCAGACCGGAAGCATGACAAGATGACGGCATAAGTGGGTACATAACTGATTGATGCTATTATCGATTTACTTGCATTTTCCTCTCACCTTCAGCATTGCATTGGGGCTGTGGGAGTACAAATTGAAGCTGGCCTTGGATAGAATTTCTGGTCCATTTGGTGAATCAAGATGAGAAAACTTCTATGTCTGAACGGCCAAAAGAGTAGTTACCAACACCACCAATATCATTACTTATATATGGAAAGGCAAGAAGTACCCAAGTGATCAGAACATTAGGCCACATCCTTACAGAAACTACTTCAATAGAGGTCTGGAAGAAGGTTTGTGACTATGGAGCGGATTTATCAAGAATTTTGCATGTGGTAATTTGGGGCTGACCCACCGTTTGCGGGTGATTTATGAAGATTGCTAGAGTTTTGTGTGTTTTGTGGTTAACAGCACAGCGAATAAGGACAGAAGAAAGCGCAAAATGAAACTGACCCAGAATGAGATGGAGATATTAGTGGAAAAAAAAAATTTGGAAAAATGAAAAACACATAAAAAGAATAATTATAAAGGTATCCCCCCACAGACTCTAAAATCCTAAATGTTTCTTTTCATTTATATAAATTCAGCTTGAATTGTAGTAGCCTATCCCTTTGATGTGTTGATTACTGATAGATTTTTTAATGAAAATTAAATGCGCTGACTCCACCAACCATCAGAAAACAGAGTAAACCAGAGTGATGCCTGTCTGCAGTAGGCTGCTTCTGTTCTCATCCAGCAGCCAGTTTGCACCTTTGTTTCAAACGTATAAAGGCACAGAAATAGCAGGCACGCTTTTAATAAATCACATTGCGCATGGAAAGCTGAATTATTTGCATTTGTTCCTCCCAGTATTTTGCACTCAAGCCAGTAGTTTCTGGCAGAAATGCCCATGGCTACATAATCATTCAAGGCAAACATGCAAAACAGATTGTGTGTGGTACTTTGGCTATGTAAGAAGTGCAATCCTTAGGGTGTCCTTTTTAGTTGGTTATTTTTGCTTGTGTTGTCTATTTGCACGTTTTAACACACAAACTGTTGATAAAACGTATGTAGTTGTTTGTTGCCAAACTAATGTAAACTTTTACTTGACTCACATGTCATAAGTTCTACTGGTCTGAAATAGATGCACAACAGTTTCATCATGGTATCAGCTGCTGTCCAAGAAGGAGGTGAGTGAAGTATGTGTCCCTACTGACTCCCGTCCAGTACAAGCTACTTCACACACCTGAGGTTTAAAGATGTTGAGTTTGTGCCACGGAAAGTTTTATCTTTGTTTCCTTCTTATAAAGTTGACTTTCTTACGCATATCTGGAGAGTTTCCCTGATGTCTTTAACTGAATTTCAAAAGTTCAGCATTTGAAGTCCCCCACCTCTTTAAAATATCTCCTTCTCTGGCTGCTCTTCCATTAAGCATAGCTTTATGGAGCATGAGGCTTAAAGTTGTCCTATGGATGATACACCATTCTCTGCTGTGGAGCTTTGCAGCTCCTTCAGAGTTACCTGTAGTTTCATTGTAACTGCTATCATTAATACTTGCCTGGTCTCTGAAATTTTGTAAGGTACCTTCACTTTGTGAGATTTTGATACGTATATTATGCTTCATCATCATATGCAGGAGGATGGGGAGGCCTTTTTGTTGTGATGGTTTAGCCTGTGGGGACTTTTACAACAGTCATGTAACACCTGGAATGCACAAAGGTGGACTTGATCAAAATGATTATATAACTTTCAAAGAAATGTGCAGCACTAGTTCAAGCACCAGATCAATAGAGCTTTGAAGTAAAGGATTTGAACACAGGATTTGTGCATGCTACTTTGTGTTTTCTACCAAATTGGGGTATTGTCTGTGAATCTATCATACAACAAAATAAGTAAATAACTTTTTCTAGGGAAATGTCTTTTTCATCCTGGACCAGCTCTACACCCACCTCAGGGTCTTGGACGGGGCATGGGAGTTGGCCCAACCAGTCCACATGTGCTTCCACCCCTGTTCCCTGGGGACCGGGGCTTAACAGCTGTAGAGGTGTTTAGTGCTGGACCTCCTTGTACAAGCTGTCCAGTCCCTTTATGCCAAAGCTTGGTCCGCATTGTCAGCAGTAAGATGGACTCATTTCCAGGGAGTTTCGACTCCACCAAGGTTGCCCTTTGTCACAGATTCTGTTCATAACGTTTATGGACAGAATTTCTAAGCACAGCCGAGTTGTTGAGGGGATATGGTTCGGTGGCCGATCAGGTCTCTACTTTTTGCAGATGACGTGGTCCTGCTGGCAGATGTGGTTCTGTTGGCTTCATCATGCCGTGATCTTCAGCCCTCACTGAAACGATTCACAGCCAGATGTGAAGAGGTTAGGGTGAGAGTCAGCACCTTCAAATCATAGACCATGGTCTTCAACTTAAAAAAAGTGGAGTGTTTCCTTCAGGTTGGAAATGACGTCTGCCCAAGTGAAAGATTTCAATTATCTTGGAGTCTGAAGGAAGGATGGAGCAGGAGATCGACAGACGGATTGGTGCAGCGTCTGAAGTGATGCGGACTCTGCATATGTCTGTCATGCTCAAGAAAGAGTTGAGTCAAAAGGCAAAGCTCTTGATTTTACTGTTGATCAACGTTCCTACCCTCACCTACTGTATGATACCAAGCTCTGGGTAGTGACCAAAAGTATTGCGGATACAAGCGGCCAAAAGGAGTTTCTTCTTCAGGCTGTCTGGGCTCTCCCTTACAGATAGTGAGAAACTCGGCCATCTGAGAGGGGCCAGATGAGTTCGCTAAGCCATCTGGTTAGGATACCTCCTGCACACCTCCCTGGTGAGATATTTTGGACACATCCCACCAGGGCCAGGACAAGCTGGTAGGGGCAGGACAAGCTGGAGGAATCACATCTTTCGGCTGACCAGCAGAACCTCTGGATCCCACAGGATGCGCTCTCAAACGAGGCTGGGGAAAGGCAAGTCTGGGCTTCCCTGCTCAGACTGCTGCCCCCAGGACCCAACCCAATAACAACAACTACAACAACTACAACAATAATAATAATAATAACATAACAACAACAATAATATTAAATACAATAATAATAAATTTGAACTATTGAGCATCTTCTTTCGGGACACATAATTACATTTTACGGCAGGAAAACAAGAATAAACATATAATTCATGCAAACATCAGTCAATAAAACAAAAAATTAATAAATAAATTAAAATCTGAGGATACCCGTTCAAATGAAACCAGTTTAGATCATGGTAATAATTCAAGGCACCTCTAAAAAGATGTGTTTTGGTGAATATTTGCATCTTAAAATTTTAGGATTGTTTATGAAACGACTCTTGACCTCCTCACTCTGTCCTTTTTACCACACTGTTCACCACTTACTTTAAAGAATGCAACAAGAATTCAGGTTTATCCAAACAGAGGTGGTTAGTAATCTCTCTAATTCATATCATCATCATCACAGACAGATTGGGGTTTATGAAATCAGAGCAAACATGGTTCTTGGTTACATGTTAATTTTAGCCAGCTTAATGAGACCACATGCTATTTTAGCAACTTTCAGTGATAGAAAAAAAAGCATCAACATAAACACCTGACATGAAGGTTATATAAAACCATCAAAGATTTGTTCTTTTGGGGAAAAATGACAGTGACAACATAAATAAACATTGATCACTTTCAGTCATTCATTTTCTCCTGTAATTTTGGTTTTGTTTTTGTCTCATACATTTTTAATCTGTAAGTGCTTTTAGCATTTTGAGGCCACAGATGTCTTCCTTCTTTGAGCACAGTTACCATGGTAACAAGCATTCTTCTCATCTTTTGCGAGGTGGGAAAAGCACAGTTTACTTCTTCACACACACAGTATCCACATCACTCTGATGTGCAGTGATACAATAGACCGAGTCTCCTTCATGAATTTGATAACTATTCGGAGATCTTCACTTTGCTGTTCACTGTGCTTGGACACATCAGATGAGCTAAAACATTGGATAGCATGGTTGCATTTCTTTAGGAAGTATCCAGAAGAAGCTTTAGTTCAGGTTTATTCAATTCTGTACCACGTGGACTGCAGTCCTGCACGTTTCCGATTTTTCCACTCTCCTACACACCAGATTCAAAGGAATTAGTCATTGTGTAGAACTTCAATGATTTGGAGCAGGGAAACATTAAAAAGCTTCAGGCCGTCGTGGGACTGAATCAATTAACCCATCAATAGTGACAGGCAATTTTGTCAATAATAAGCAGATGGTAATTCAGTATTATTGAATTTATATTTAAGTGAATAAACAGAATTATCAGACTGCAAATTCTGGAGAAAATGATGGTTTTTACTTGATTATTGATTCTTGCTCACTGCTAATAAAAGTAAAAAATATAATAAAAGAATCAAAAAATAAAAATATACTCGAAAAATAAATAAAAAAAGCAGCAGCAACACAAGTTGTTTGTAACATTTTATCTGATGCGGGTGGCATTATACTGTACATAATTCAGTCAGACTGAAATCTCCCTAAACCTTTAATTAGTTGCGCTGCAATTCACATTAAAACATTTAGAAGATACAGTAATTGTGACACTGTGGGTTCTGTAAGGCTCCTCATTAGTTTGACATTTATGTTTCTGACATTATGTGGATTTTGAATGGAAGTCTTCAGGGCATTTTGAAGTAGCCTACCCCTGTTATTGTGATGTGTAAAATAAAAATAAAAAATAAAAAAGAAGTGCATGCTGACCTGGAAAGTCACCGAAAAAAAATAGAAAAAATGGCATTATAAACCCCAGATTATTTCACACATGGTTCAGCACTTATCGGAGAAATGTTGCAGCAATCATCACACATACAACCTGACAATCTTACATTTCTACTTTATTTCTATGACAAACATTGCAGGATCGGTAGCATACAAACATTTGCAAAAGGCTTTTGAGTTGAGTTGAGTTGTTTTACATCCTGAGTACCTGCTCTTTACTGACACCGCTTTCCACATAAGTTCAAATTCATCCCCATCATTAACTCAATGAACTGTTGACTTGCAAGAATACCCAGTCTGCCCCCTATCATATTAACACACAAATTAGTTTAGCCAAGTCAGAATGAAGCAATTAACTCAATCTATTAAGAACTCGAATCAGTACCTGATCTACATGACTAATGCACATCCCCCTGACATATTTATATGGGTTAATTGTAAGTTGTTGTTTTTTTTTTGTTTTTTTTGTGATATTTCTCGTCAGAATAAAGTAGATGTGAAATAAAGGAATGAATAATATTGCTCCAAAGTCAAGGAGCTGGAATATGAGAGACCGGTCACTTCTGGTTTTTAAAATTGGAATGGAGGGTAGAAGAAAAAGCCTTGATCTGAAGATCCAAGAGGCTTCAAATTGGAACAAGGGCTCAGCAGGAGCCTTAAATTATGAGCAATAACATTTTTAAATGACTGAGTCTCACTGTTTGAAAATGAAGGATGCATAAATTGCGGTGAAGTGAGACATTCAGCTTTCTGTTAACAGTCTAGCTGATTTATTCAGGACCAGTTAAAGATGATATGCAGAAGACTGGGTGTCAGGTTTGTCAGCTGTCATATACTGTACAGTATTTCAATTTATATAAGAAACATAGAACATCATACAAGATAAAGTCTTTAAAAAGGGGGGAAAGTCTTGAATGATAAAGAAAAGGTTCACAGCCTCATAAATGAAGTGTTCATCTAATATCCCATTTATCTTCCTGCTCACTTATCTCATAGTCCTCCACATTTTCTTTCAGTTGCTAAAGCAGTGAAATCCTTCAGGATTCGCCACCACTACCACCCCTCTCTAACTTTTATTTTCCTCTCCTTTCAAGAGTCTTACTTTCCTCTGCATGTTTACCTGGAGTTTCTCCTGTTCATTTCCAGAAAGAGTCATGGTTGTGGTTTGGCCCATCTCCTCTCAGTCTGTCTCGCTTAATGTCTTTTGTTTGTTTTTTTCTTTTTATTTAGAAATGACCTCATATGGCTCCCTTAAATTCCACAAATTTAAGGACTGTCAAGACACAGATTGATTACCTGTTTGTAAGAAGGATCATTTTAAACTTTGTCTTTGGTGGTTTTCATTTGTGATTTTATTTTGATTTATGTTTAATGTGTGAATGCTTTTTAATGTTGATGACACAATGTCTTAAAGAACTGCATGTTAACAAAGTCCCCTTTGGGGACAACAAAATTACTTGACTGCTTTTCCATCATGTGTCATACCATTATATGAGTAGTAATGTGTTAAAATATTTGGTGTTTTGTATTCCAGAGGTGGAAATTGATGATATCTCAAAACTGAATCCACCTTCAATGCAATGAAAAGGATTTTTTGTTTGTTTGTTTGTCTGTAATACTCTCATCATGAGCAAAGTTATTTCATTACTCAACAACTCACAAGGGAAACATACAACTTTCTGCATGGGATTCTCATGCAATGGGAGTTTAAGTATTGTATTGGTAACTTTTGATTATCCAGCGGAATAATTAAACTGGTTTAAGGATATAAAATCATATGTGATTTGTCTACTTGCTAGTTGTCTAGAGTCACATTAGATGTACTTTTAGTTTGAAAAGGGGAACATTTAGAATACCAATGTTTCAATGTTTTAAACCACCAAGTTAAATGCCAGTTAATCCATCAATCAAAACCTCACTCAATCCATTTTCACCCATCTGGCAAATCATCGTACCTGAATGGATTCAGGCAGAAAAAAAAACATTTATGATCTGACATAGGTCGTGATTTTTGTAGAAGGGCCCTTCACTGTGAAATGTTCTGTTAGGTTAGTAAACAAGATATATACGATCAGACATTCTTGAGAAGACAGGCATCACACTTTTTCCACCTTCACTCCCAGCACATTCTCACACAGATGGCATCATGTTTGGTAATCTGCACTGAATGGTTAAATTTTCAATGCTCCTGACAAACATAATATATTTGTGTTATTATCCAGTGCCCTGGATTAAAATTACAAACTATGATTGTTTTCTATATCAAACAAGGAAAGTGTGTAGGTTCAAACAGGAGCTCTAATCCAAACAGTCAAAATGAAAAAGCAATTTAAGGCGAAGCTATGCAGCAACTAATTGAAAATAAGACAGGTCCGTTGACACAGGCTTAACTCTATTTTATCCAACTTATGAGGATTTGTCTGTTGTTCATAAGTTAATAGTTCAAAAAATCTGCTGTTGGAGTCTAATATTGCCAAGGTTAAGCCATCAACAACTGCCTCCAAAGGAGACCTTCTGCGTATCTCAGAGATGCCAGAGGCTTTGACTAAATGGCAGTATTTGATGCCCATGGTATGAAAACAGGTTGTTAATACCAACAAAACGTTTCAGACGTTAGCGGTATGTTGTAGCTGGTGGTCATTTACTGCAAATTTCTTTGCAGATATTTGCAAAGAATATTTTCCCTATAGGTAAAAACATATGAGCAAAAGGCAAAATATATGCAACATGAAAATGAGAAATTGATACAACTCCATCCTTGCAAAGCAGATTTGTTCAACACAACAGCCAGACCATCATTTTGCTTACCCTGATGCAAGGACAAGATAAAAAAGAGAAAGAAATAGACATTTTTAAGATACATTTCCAAAAGAGTGAGCCAACACAATGAAGAGTTGACTATAAAAAAAAAAATAAGAGAGACTAACATAAGATGTAAGATATAAATATGAGATTTTGGTATTCCCTTTGTAGGATTTTCATGAAGATAATCTCTGAACCCAACAAAAATACCCTTCATTTTACTTCAGCTCCAGTTGGTGTTATTCAGGAATATGTCCTTTTGGTAACCTCTGGTACAGTACTGATTACAAAAGCAGAAGAGACCTTTTTTTTTTCTTTCATTTTGGTGGGGAGGGGTTCCTTCTACTCCCTGGTCCTTAAGAGTCTCTGCACATCTCCATGGGGTAGTGACATCTACTGCTGTCTAATGACCACCACACTGTTCTAGGAAAAAAAAGGTTGCACCAATGTCAGAGAAGGAAGTGCCATATTTCCCACCTCCAGGTCATCATCTTCACAGGAAGGCCAGAGAAAAAGCCAAATGTGGATGCTCAGCACAATCAGCAGTATTTCACAGCATAGTAAAAGCCCCAAGCTGACATTGTAGTGAGTTGGGGCAAAAAGGAGCAACTTGCATAATAGAGATGAAAATACCCTGGGCAGAAGGTGATAGTCTCAGGTGTCACTGTACTCTGTCAGTTTGTAAAAAAAAGTGTGGGGGATAAAAATTAGTTCTGTATGGCATTGGACAAATTGATAATGGTAACATCAGCATTGAAAACACACACACACACGCACACACACAAAAATATAAAACTTTGGTTCACTTGCAGGCGAAAGCTACCTTACTGCAGGCTATGATGGAAATTCATATAAGCTGGCTGCAAGCAGGTAGGCAAAACTGACCCAAAAAAAGTAAAGAGGAAAGGAGATAATGAAAAAACAGAGGTATTTACCGATTAGAAGCTTGACCAGGGGTGTCAAAAAATATTTCTTAAAAAAGTATCTCTGCCAGACCAGTTCTGAATTTCTTCCTACCTGATTTGGGTCAATATTATACCGTATCATGTATCTACACAGTCCTGGCAGAAGCAGATAAGGAACCATTGTTTACGGCTAAGTGACCTGAGCAGGACCCCGGAAAACATTACTCTGTCAACTTTATCTTGTAGCCGGCTGGATGGGGTGAAGGCAGCCCCATGTTTACATATTTTACCCTCTACCCTGTATCCAGCGCAGGGAGGCAGAAACTCTGAGAAATCAAAGCCAATAAAATGCTTACTTTTCACCACAAATCTACAATTTCACTTTAGCCATTCATTGCCAACTGGTTGATGAGGCAAGTTTTGTCATTAATAGTAAGGAATTTTGTTAGGGCATGTAATACCAAAACCGTTTGTTTTTCAGATTTTTAAAATATAAATATTAGTGCCATATTATTTATCAATTAATCAACAACTGCAAATCTGTGAAACAATGAGGTAATAAATTGAATACAAGGAGTTTTGAAATTGCAAGCAGCCATTATTAATTTACTTTCACTCTGACTTGGTTGGTGAATTGATATTCATATTAGTGATTTACTTGAATTATTTGCTGGTTAGTATAAGAAGTGCTAAATTTAAACGTACGCGAGGAATTCTCAAAACCATGTTAGAAAGTTTCAGAGAAGCAGTCAATGGGAAAAAAAGACATCAGTTTACCTTTGCATTTGTCAGTCCTTGTAGTCCTATGAGTTATGTTCTTAATGTTTTTCTTAAGCTCTCTGGCCCGTCTTACAAATGGAACATGAACCTCTGCACAATTTCATAGTTACATCAATGCTCCCATAGGGTCCCCCACCGTATACAAATACGTCCATTACAGAAGAATTCTTATTTCTTTTTTTTCAATTCATTGTACTTAATTTCTAAGTACAATAGATAGTGAAGTGAAAGGTGCAAGCTATCAGAGAAATACTCGTTGAGAAAGAAAGCTTTTCAAAATGGCACTGCTCATCAATATGCCAAAAATAATAGATGCTTATTATGCCACAATTCATTAAGCCCCTTAGTGAATGAAACAGAACACTATCACAGCTGTGTTGTAATGACTAAATACAAGATCATTTGATTATGAATGGTATCATTAAGAGGAGCAAAGCAACATCTAACATCTGTCACATGCTGCATGTAAGTAAAACATACAGAATAAGATGCAAAGAATATAATTAATATATAATAATATAATATTGTTTTTATATATTATATTTTATTATTATTATTATTATTATTTATTATTATTATTATTAATACAATTAATATGGCTACCATACTACTGTGAGATTTCTTAATTAAACTGTCTTTGTTCATTGCATTACTGTTTAATTACTCTTGATAACTGCAAAAGACCTGAGCCAAATCTTATTTAATTCAGAGTATGATTATCTTCGGTGTGGGACTTAATTCATAAACACAACAACACTTATCAGGCTCCAAACCTGTAGGAAACCTGAAGAGAGCATGTTTAGACAGAAAAACAGCAGACAAAAAGAGAATTGATCTCAACTAACCAAATGGTTGGTCTAAGCTTTTGTAAGTTAAAATATAATCACATGATTCAAGACTTTAATGGTTAACATCAATATTACAAATCATTAGACTGCCAGTTTCTCTCATTAATATGAAATTCTCATTGATATGTACTTACAATTTTCTATCACCATTTAGTTCACGTTAACTTGTGTTATCTATCACATTCGGGGGTTTGCTACAGTAAAAATATTGAAAAAAGGAGAGCTTATTTATTTCTAATTGATGTAGTTAATGTTTAGTATACTTTAGATACCCTAGTGAAAATGAATACATTGTCATTTATTTGAAATATAATTTTTTTCAAAATAATATTCTACATCAACACTATCATGTTATTGTATGTTGTCACAATGCAATACAATGTCAACAGTGATCTATGGATGATAATGTTTGTCTTATACAAATTACTTGACAGGCACAGTGCAACGGGGAAATATAAATGAAAAAAATCTGATGTGCAAGCTGAAGAGAAGAGGAACACTGAAAAGAAATTACTGTCTAATTAAGGTTTTGAGGCTCTTTCTTTATTTCTTTGAATCATAGTCAATAAGGATGATCATTATGGTTTTCATCATAATTATCTTTAATGTTGGTTGGGTTTGAAATACTTGGCTTACAGCACTGTGGTTTCTGTAAAGCTTCCAGCATAGATATTTTTCATCTGGAACATTGTGTCAAAGTGGCATAGGATAAAAATTAACTAGATGACTTCTATCAAGGTGACACTGTGAACAAACTATTCAAGTTACTGTGCAATTTTGCACTTGTATATGTTATGGAGGCCAAGAATTTCATTATTGTTAGATAAAAATACATTTGACAATATTTAGTCTGTTCAGATATCAAATTTTTATTTTACCTGGGGAACTTTGAATTTTAAAAATTTACTTACAGGGATATTCGTATACCACCCTTGATTTACAAAAGAAAAATAAAATGTTATCTCCTGTAAGTGGAGCAACAAGACAGCAAATTTCATCAAAATGTAATCTCTGCACAGCTTGAAAAATGGATTTGAACCTAACAATATTAGTTTTGAGCTGGAAAATGTACCCTAATACCCAGAAAGGCATCCTGGATTCTGCCATTTATGCTGTTCAGTATATCAAATAATTGTTTCCATCCCGGTCAACTGATTCTCTGTGGAGCTGCCCCACTCGAATTGCAAATTCATATGGGATGACATCCAATACAACAACTCTTATTTATTGCCATGGTAGATTAAAGTCAGTTGTAATATAACAGCTCAAATGTAATGAAACAACTCAGAAGCCTCCAGGGCTTAGCTATACAATATAAAACTCTATATTAAACCTGGTTTAAAATCGAGTACATGATTAATTTGTTTTACACACATTAGCTTTAATCCGCAGACTTCTTCATTACAGTGAATAAATATTAAGTCAGTTTTTGAAACTCTTAATTTCACATTACATAATACCATATACTGTACTTACATGTAGCGTAATATTGGTGAATATGTATTGCTGTCCTTTTTTAGATACATGTTTAACAGAATTTAACAATATTGGTTTAAACCTAAACATATTGACAAATTTATAAATGAAATGCCTCTGTCTTTATTCCACTATATCTCGAATGATTGTGGGGTTTTGTTCCATTTGTGTTAGTCAAAGTTCTTTACTTGCAATTTTCTTATTCTGGTTTAGTTAAGCTCTTACTTCCTGTTCCTATTCTGTAGAGGTTTTCCCTTTAATATATTCTGTTATGTACTTCTTACTTCTTGTATCTGCTCCCAGCTTGTTTTTTTTATTGGTCCATCAGTGTAGCTTCTTCTAGGATTTTTTTTTTTGCCAGTTCATTTATGTTGACTACTGTTTCAGTCTGTCAGTCCACTGTCTTTGCCTAAGTGTTTGTTTTTCTTTAGTAAAAGCTTTTAGTTACACTTCACCACTCCTTGGAGCACTTTGTTTATTCTTAAACTCAATCATGTCATTCCTTCATTTGCCTCCCTCCTGCCTCCTGTCTTTGGGTCTTCCTTTCCATACCTCTGTTTTCCCATATATGTGGACACAATGAGACAGTGTTTTCTTTCATATTGTCAGTTGCTTTTTTAAAATGCTTGTGTTGAACTTCAATAATGAAGTTATTTTCCCTCACATCACTATCTGGTGTTTGGGCTTTCTCACACTTATTTCCCCACAGTGTCAAACTCAACTCTTAAATTTTGTCATCACCACTTTGGTCAATGTTCTACTAAAACTATTTTACAAGCCAATCTGTTTGATCCCCGTTCTTTAAAACTGTCTTTTCAGCCTGACTTTCTTGCAGCCTGCTTCCTTTCGAGCTCCACCTCTTCATTATATGAGAGTATGGTATAAATTACAAGTTTGATCACAATATAGTATTATGTCAGTTTGGTGGACATTATGATTCAGTTTTTCTCAGTATTACAAATTTGCCACACAACAAATGAATCTGATTCTGGAGTCAGTGATCAATATGAGACAATATCACCTGATACACGACAGTTCCAGGCAATCATGCATCCTTTAACAAACAAAGTTCTAAATGAAATCAAGAAAAACACCACTTTTCTCCTTGTGATATTATCAGTATTATGGGATAAATAAGAACAAACAAACTAATGAAGTAAAAAAGTAGAGTTTAGTAAAAGAGAAAAAAATTTGTTGACTCTCATTCTTGTTTTCATACATTATCGTGCATACAAGTGACAGAAATTAGAATGTAGATCAGACAGCAGAGTCATGTTCCCTCTGCAAAAACACTGATTCCTTTCCAAGATTACTCATCTATCCTCATTAGGAGACTATTTGGAAATCAGCTGTACTCTCTTTAATCCACTTTTGTTTCATTCACATACTACTTCACTTTTTTCATTTGTTCAATAACATTTAACTTCTCAAAGGGGGATCAAAGGGAAATCAAGAGAAAACCATAACTTCCTGCTCAGGGAGCAACAGTGCTATAACATTGCCAAAAGGAGTATCTCCATTTCTTTCCCAAATAACATGTAAGAACCTCAGGGCCACTAAGTGACCCAACACAAAGAGGACATCCAACAAATAGGATGCTGTTGTTGGAACAAGGGAAGCATCTTTGCTTAAAGTCATTGTAATCTCAGGGTTGCCATCCTCCCCTGGTGTTACAAGTTGTACCGTGCTTTCTTTTAAACTTCAAGCATGACCCAGTGAAAATATCCCCTAAAATAATCCCCAGAGAAGAGGGTGATAAAGGAGGCTGAACTCTGACTAGCTGCGACTTAGCTGTCTTCACACCTTGGTCAAGGTCTAATTTTGTACATGTCCTGTCTGACTTTGCTTTTCCAATGATGCAGAAAATCTTTCCCAAGGGAAAAGGACAAAATTTTCCTTTCAAGCATCAAGCGACTCCCATATCTTGCCTTTTACAAGTAACACAGCATGTAGCAGGTGTGTTTCCCTTACAATGACAGTTTTAGTGTAATAGTAGTGGCACTTTGACCTTCTATGCCCTCTTTCCCTCAGAGAGAATGACAAGCTGGAAGCTTACAGAAAATGTCACTCCTGTCCCTCCTGGACTCTGGCTGCTCATGATGACTTGTGCACTAATTTGAACATATGGAGAGATGATATACATTAAAACAGTGGCAGGAATCTCTAGTTTCTACATGTACTGTACAACTGGTATTTAAGAGCTGTAATGAGATTAGTCATTAACATTCAACACCTAAAGCTCTAAAAGATAACAGTAACACTGAAAATGCCTGAGAAAACCCTACAGATGCTTACTTTTTAAGGAATATCAAAGGATATTTAAAACTCAGTGACTTTAAACCCAACTCAATGCCAAGGAAAAAGATAAGCTCAATATTTCTGACCAAAGGGTGTAGATCCGTCTCACGGCACTGCTGGTCCGAAAAGTGTCTGGGCTCAGGTGAAATTCAGGTTCATGTTCAATGAAATAGGGCATCGTTGATGAGAAATTAAAAGGAGTTTGGTGTAAGAGGAAGGTGGATTTAGAACCACCTTTTCCCCTCAGGTGGCTTCAACTTTCCTAGCTCATGGAGTGAAGAAAGAATATCCTTTTGTTGAAGAGTTGATTTAATCTTTAAAAGTGCCGTTAGAAACATAACACACATGTTTCAAGCAAAGAATATTCCCTTGTGGAGTATCTTGTAGAGTTTGCTGCTATGGATGTGTTTCCTGAAACTCCATCAATAGACAGGATGTGATCGTGGATACGAATCAAGTACAGCCGAGTACAGGAGGTGAAGTAGTTTCCCCACATGGATAAGACCACTGTGTGTCTGATAGCAGGGGAAGTCACTGAAAGGCTTCACCGTTTTCCTCTAACATACGTCTGCATAACTAATTAAGTAAGCCAAGAAGGCTGGGGCACGACTCATGACGAAAGATTAAGAAAGAAAACAAAAAGCCTCCTCTTCTAAGGGAGAAATCTTACTCTTGCTCAATCTGCCCACATTACCTTGCAGTGTTATCCGATATAAAGAGACACACAATAGTGCTCAGTGTTGATGTGGTAACATACAGAGAATGAGAGATGAAAGGAATGCTGATTAAAAACTGATGAATTAAGTACCATCACCAGCCTCACAAAGAGGGCGTCCACATTACAATGATTGTTTATGAAAAAATTTAAAGGATATAGTAATAGGTTTCCCTCCTCTATTTGCAAGATCGTGCCTGAGTTCCATTTGCCATTTGCACATATTGACGCATGTAAGTTCAGGGCCTGTACTGTAAAATACTGAAAAAAATGCACTTATTCTAATTATTATGGTATTAATTCTCTAAAAGTTAAAATATTTATGGTATATTGTGTATCATGTTAGAGCCAGATGCAGCCCAACTCTCCTTTAAGTCTTGGATGTCAGCCATTGTGATGATCACTTGTTCTTGTTCAGGGAGATTGCTTTTGTCAGTTCTTAGATCCACTAGCCAAAGAGAATTTGTGTGATATTATGCTTCTTTTTTCCCATATCCAGTAATACTCAGTTTCAACCTTTTGGTTGGTTTATTCCAACATTATTACCTTAATATTGAGAGCATACTTTAGATGAGGTGAAGAACAGCCTATACTGTTGGCTTCTGATTCAAAGGTGTGTTCTTTGTTCAGAATCCATCCATAGTCTCAGGAATTGACAGTTTGTTATATCCTTAGGAACTTGTATCAATATGGCCTGGTTCACCAACATCTGATGCAGACTCTGTTGATCAGGGCAACAAAAACAGGGAACAACCATTAATACGCAATACTAAATAAGTGAATTATTTCAACATTTACTCCAATACATACCATTACTTTCAATAATTTAATGTTTGTAGTTTTTATTTTTAAGTAATCTCAAGTGGCCATTTGAGAAGTTCAATATTGTATCAAAATAATTTTTAGAGTTTGCAGTTGCCAGTTTGGAGTTCCTTGACTTTACAGGTTTAAAAACCATCTCACTTTGACTGTAAATCCACATTACTGTTGATATTTCTGAAATAAGGTTAAAAATACATCTATTAAACATGAAACTGTTGAAATAATGCTGGAAGAGGGCAAATGAGGTTGACTGTCAGTTAACATGATGGCTTCTCGATTTAGTATAATTAATTAAGTCATTATAACTTATTATAATTTTAAGATTTCCCTTCTTGGATAGTTTCCTGATTTTTTTCTTTTTTAAAATTAATTTAATTTCATTTGTGTCAAGTTACAACTCCTCAGGCAGGTCAGTTTGCTGATTAACCTTTAAGCCCTAGGCCAAAATTCCTTAAAATTACATGTTTCACTTTAAATGAGTATATCTCTGCAACCACAAGGTTCATTTAAATAAGCTTGGTATCAATATAAAGGTAACACTTGTGAGATTTATGGAGAAGTGTAAAAATCTG
>JAVQJG010289937.1:0-25348 GCA_036024015.1 Craterocephalus amniculus | reverse complement strand
TTCAGTTGATTTGTAATGAATACACAATGTATGACATTTCATGTTTTTTAATTGCATTACAGGAAATAAAGAACTTTATCACAATATTCTAATTTTCTGAGACAGACCTGTACATACATCAAACATAATCACCCAGTGCAGATTGCTTTTTAACACAAAACAGATGCCAGTTTTACTGAAATGTGTGAACAGATTATCTCCTTACCATGATGAATTTAAGCTGACACACACCTGTAGTTTATCTCTGAATCCCTCTTTCCATTTTCATAAATTTTTCCACAATCAACCTTCCCAACAGACCTTAGGCTTAATTTGAATTTGCTTGAGCAAATAGTGAAATACTCATGGCTACTCTCTTGGGTGTTTTTATAATTTCAGCTGGAAGGCAATATTTCACGCTAGTGCTATGCAGAGACAGGAGTATTCGGGGGTGACTTGCAAAAGAGAATGTCCCTCTCCTTCCCAATTAGGAGCCAGCCCTATTCAAAACTGCTTAATGTCAGAGTTTGATCGACTGATGTTTGTCTCATTGTACCTAATTTCTGGTTTAATTTGCTCTTCTAATTTTGCAAATGGGATAGATATTGATAGAAGAAGCAGTAATCTTTCTTTCCTGAGTTAAGATGCTCAGCAGCTACCTGCCACAACTCAGGAAAAACAATATTTTAAGCTTGCTGTTGCAGTCAACGATAAATCCATTTTTTAGATATTAGTGCTCAGTTGGTACATCAATCACTCAAGAGTCTGGAGCTTTAAAGCTTAGTTGGAATGAAAAATACAAGCACAAACTTCCAAAAGTATTTAATATTTCTGCTGAACTTTTCTACATTTTTTGTTTCTACATAATTGCTTAGATTTACCGATAAAATGTGCTTTGTAAAGCAGTAAGAAAAAAGCAAAAGAGGCTTAATCAAACCTTTTTTAAATTCTTTGTATGTCATTTTGATTCAATAATGACTTTCTTCATAAAAGAATCGGCTGTTAGAACCGCAGTGGAGGCTCAGAGAGATTCACCCAGCACCCCATGGCAATGGGCAAGTCAGATTTAGTTTGAAGGGATGAAGTTGATAAAATTCTTGTGATGGCATGTTCTGCTAGACGGACAGAAATCAGAGTGGCAAAGATCTGCAAGTTGCAAGAAAAATTCAAAATCTAAAGTAGAAGCATAAAAAAAAATATTTTATGCACAGAGATTAGACTGATATTAACTTATCAGCCATGACATTGAGCATTGTGCCTGCCAGTAAACAGCCACAGCATCTCCCCATCTACTCTGAATGGCTGTAACAGCCGGAAACTGTCCACAGGCTGCCCAGCACAAACAACTGGAAGATATGAAGATAAAGCAAAGAACACAGGCGGATTATAGAGAGAGGGGGGTTTGCTTTGTGGTACAAAAATGTTGTGCTCAAATAATGTCCTCAAGCGTACAGACAGATCAATCGTGAACTAGCTGTAGAACAAAATAAGAAAGCTTTTATATATTTTTCTCATTAGAACTTGAGAATACATCTTGCTTATCAAGCATCACTTAGATTTAATTAACTTTTGTGATGGTGGGGGAAAAAAAACTCCCTCAAAGGTTGGAGTTTGCACCAGAGGGAAATCAAATAAAAATGACATCAACTTTTTTGATTTAACTCCCTGAGCTTAATCCAATTTTACTTTAAACGGTTGTGAAAACGATTCCGGTTTTCTATATCAGTATATGACGTAATTGTATTTATTCGTTTCCTATGCTCAAACCACACTGTTCCACTTTCATATCTTCTAACTTATAGAGGCTAACTGAATAATAAACTAGATTTTGCAGAGTTGAATACTGATACTGAATCAGTGAGGCAGTTTTATAAGGTTATTTCTCTCATCTTTGTCTTGCTGTTTATTTTTACGGTTATGACATTGCTTTTTTATTTAGCTATAAGTTTTATAGGAGTGACAGTCCCATAGATATAATTGCCTCTATTAGCGATATTGAACAAGTCAAAACAAAGCATTTAATTGTAATGGCTTTTACTTTTCTAAAGGGGACGTTTCAATGTTTGCTCTGGGACTGAAGCATTTTGTTGAAACAATATATTTCTTTTATTTTTGTCACAACTATGTCTCCTTAGGGAACATGCCAGCAATTAAAACACCCACTATTTAATGTGACTTCTCGACTCCCTCTCAGCTGCAGATCTGTTTTTCATTTGCTCCGTACTTTAAACTTTGTCCTAACATCTACCCTTTTGCCATTTAATAAGGCTGAGGAAATTAATATAAAGTTAAAAGAGAAGTCTGTGTTAAGCCAAACAAAGTGAAGCTTTGATGAAGTTCAAGCCTTTTTAGTTCACCTAGCTGCTGTTGATTTGCTCAAGCTACCATCTAAAATTGTGTGGATTAGTCAATAAGCCGTGTGAACTTTAATAAGCTTGTTATCCACGTCTGTCATCTGTTGGAGTTGGGAGTTTGCCTTTGTGTGTGTATGCATTAGCCATGTTTGTATGAATCATCTGGAAAGGGATTTTACCAACCCTCTGGTCTGGCTCTGGTGGTAATTTGTTGTTTGCTTACACGGCAGAAATTGCCTCTGCGAGAGGAACACCTTTGCTAAGTATCTAATTAGCAGACACATTTTCTTCCACATAAATGCTCATCCTGATTATATACGCACAAGAGACTGTTCATAAACTCACTACAATAACACTGACTCTGTCTTTTCTCTTTATTTATTCTTTTTCTTCTTGCCTTAGACCACATCAGGAGAGGACATGCGGGATTTCACCAAAGTGCTAAAGAACAAATTTCGATCTAAGAAGTACTTTGCCAAGCATCCACGGCTGGGCTACCTACCAGTCCAGACGGTTTTGGAGGGCGACAACCTGGAAACGTAAGTACCTCTTGAATATGTTTAGTGGATGGAGCGGCTGTTTTTAAGTCTGTGCTGCGTACAAAGGCATTGGGCATTAGTGTAAATATTCATTTAAAGGTTGGCCACTGATCACTGTATCTGTCTAGACACAAATGCTACTGCATTTTGTGTTGCAGATGTTTTCTATGCAGGTAAATTCACACATGGGTGAATAAAGCATATAAACAAGAAGCTTTGTGTTTACATGGCAGCAGTATCAAACAGTGATGGTAAAAATAATGATAGTTACAGACTAAAGTGATGGATGGAGCCTTATGATGTGAAAATTAAAGCCACAGGAAAAAAAGGACTGAGGTGCTCAATTACTTCTAAAATATTTACTTGTCAAAACATCTGAGAAAAATATGCTGCAATCATGGTTTCATAGTGAACATAAGGTCTAGGTGAAATAGGTTCAAACCACAGACTTGTGTTTTTTCTTGAGTGTTTTCTAATCAATCAATCATCTAGCCTACACTGACAGTTTTTTTTTAAATATGGTTGTACTATATTTCTTAAAGACTTTCTCAATTAAAACCATTTACGCACAAAACTGCGGATTCAAACTTATCTGTAGCCATTTTAGCCCATTGAATCCTTTCAAATGTCAAATAAATACAGGAATACCTGCTTTTAATATCAGTGTTACAGTTATGTCACTGTTAATTTCACACTTTATGTATTTCTTTACCTGTTGGTCTACAAGACATTACTGTACTGTGGATCATCTGTCTGCAGCATTAGTCACAGTGACTATGTCTAATATATGCCTTTTCTACTGGTAGCTGTAAATCCCTCTGGAGAGATGTTTAACTAGGCCCACATTATGCAGACGCCGCAGTTGAGCACCTCATCCTCCTCAAGAGTATGTCTGGGTTGTGGTTCTTTTAGAAATCAGCCCATTTGCCTGTGTGCTCTGAGACCACAGCCTTTTACCCATTTTTATGTTTCCTCTTCATAACTCATCTGTCTTGTCTCCATTGCACTGTCAGTATTTTTATAGTACATGCCATCATATATTTGCTTCCACTGTTAAAATTCTGCCTTTCCCTTTATGAACAATGGCATCATTTTTAGCACAACAGCTCTCTGATGTTCTAGTCTGCACACACAATGAATCAGCCGTTGACTCATAATAGATCTTCCCCAACTTAGAGTTGCACACAGTCACGGCTCAGATGGATTGCACTACCTCTTTCACTCCCCCCTCCAATCCTTGTCCATCCTCCTCCTCACCTCCCACTTTGCTCCATTTTCACTTTCCCCTCTACGCTGAAAAATAACTCCTGCAGAACTGCCTGTCTGATAAATGTCTCTAAAGGTACAGAAACTTGTGAAAATGCAGAGATCTTTTCAAATTATAGCAGAGGGGAATGGAAGCTCAAAAGATATTTGAGCAATTTGATGGTCATCATCTTCCACACTCACTGCATTACATCTCTCCTGCGACCTGTGGGCAGTCTGTATTTTTCTATAGGCTTTTTGAACACCATAAAGAAACTTTTTGTGTGTTTTGTCTCCCAATGACATCATTTTCAAACATGCAGTGTGTTAAGAAATGCCAGTTCGGTGGCCTCTGCCATCTAAATTAAAATGGCTTTTAAATGGAAAGCGTTCTGTAGCCTTTCACTTATTTAATGAATGATGCAAACTGGAAACCCACCAAAACAATTGCTGATGTTTTATGCAGTATATTTTATATCTATTATATAGTTTATGATTAAACCAGTATTTTCCACAGTATTGGCTTCACAAATACGTCAGTAAATCATCCTCCCTAGCATCTTCTGAATGTTACAGGAACATAAACAATCCCTTTCTTTTCCTGTGTTTTCAGTCTGGCATTTCAATAATAAATTTCATGTTTTTCTATCAGTAGAAATCCTTGGGATTCATTGTCAGCCTTCTTTGGTCATTTTAATCGAAGGAGCTATTCAGAAGTTAGAATTTTGAGTGTTGCAGCAGACAAAGGGAAAATTGAATTGTTTGCTGAATAATTGCTCTCTCTGACATATTCATTTGCCGTCCCTCTCTTCTCTTTTTTTTAAATCTCACCTACTGTTTTTCTCCACCTTTAAAGAGAGCAAATACTCTCACCTCCTGCTTCTCTTGTGTCATATCAGAAAAGACTTGATTTGTCACAACTATGTTTGAAGATGAAAAAGAGCCATTGACATAGTTTCCCACTCAGTGTTGGGTTTTTATCTCTCACACTATGACCAGGCTGAGGAGGTGAGTCTGGTTTTAGCTTTGCAGAGAATTAGAAATCTGGATTTAAAAAACTGATAACTGATCTGATAAAGCAAAATTAGTCCTAATCTTTCTGAGTAATAATTTGTAAAGCCTCTGGTAAAAAAACAGAATGATGTGAAGAAATCTTTCTTGAACATTATCACAAAAACATTAGTCCAAACTTATAGGAATGGCATGTGAAAAGCTTGCTTTTAAAACCCTAAAAGAAGGGTTTTATTACTTCGTCCCTGTGTGAATAGCTGTTTTTTATATTAAGAAAAAGCAAGAAGAAAAGCTTCAAACATCTACATAGTAAAATGGTATCGTCTCTAATACAACCAGTACAAACTAGCTGATAAAATAAAAACAAATAAACTAAAATTTAAGACAGCTCTACATACACATAAATACTTGTGAATTCATGTCCTGGATAAGCTGAATTTATGTTCCTGCAGTAGACAAACAGGAAATTCTGGCTACCACGCATAGAATTCATAGGTGATTTTCAAAGTCAAGTATTTTTCATGACTGCCGCTGTAACGAGCTTGCACATTTATTAAATCTCACCATCAGATTGTTCCAATGTCAAGGGTCCTTCAGAAGGCTTAATTTTTCCTTCTGTAAAATATCAAGGATGCTTTTGCATCTCTTGGCATTCTCAAACCCTCAACAGTCCTTTGAGTAAGTCTAAGAAGCCGCAGACAGCAGATGGATGAATGTTGCCACAATATGCATTTAAATGTTAGCAAGGTTGTCTTCACTGGGACACCATTAGCATTTTAATGTGTTCCATCAAAGTGCAGCAAAGTAAATTGCCAACATAAACAGCTGTTAAGTAAGCAGCCAGCAGGTGTTTAACAGCCGTGCTAACTTTTCTGCTGTTTGACAAAACAGTTGCTGTGATGTTTGCTCACCTGTTGGGACTTTCTATTATGTGCTTAGCTTTATTTCCTAATACAAAAAAGGACGCTTTCCTTGTCTGAGAAGGATGCGACTTTGAGAGAGCCAGCCTTCTGAGAGAGCATCCTTGACTTTTAGAAACACTCCATAGTTTTGCTGCTGCTGTTAGAAGCCTCTATAAAGATCGGTGTGAGAAATATCAGAAAATGGTAACTGGTTATTGAGGACTCTTCAGGCTTTAAGAGTGGGATTTCTCCCACACTCCAACATCTCTGGTATTTAGGTGGTACATGGTGACTGTCAGACACGTCATTTCTATCAATGCCAAACTGTTCAAATTACCCCTTTACCTTGAAGACTTTTTTAACTAAATCATTTCTTCATCATCATGTAAAGCAGATTGATCCTAGAAAACATTGAGCTGCTAACATTACATTTTTTCTTTTACCCTACCCACAAATTATCCACTTTGATCTGCTTTTAGTCTTTTACAGCTCAAATGGAGAAGATGTACAGGGTTATATTTGTCTCATTCAAACACACATACACACATATATCTCTTCAGGCTTCTAGTTGCCTCTAAACCTGACAGGTTAAGGTGTTAGCCCACGAAGATGGTCTTTCCTGTTGACAGGCGGGAAAAAAGCAGAAAGGAGCAGCGCTAACTGTGACAAAGTGACTACCACAGCATGATGGACCAAATGGATTTTTAGAGACCTTTCAGGACATTCACCAAGGAAGGTAAAACTTGAGGAAAAACAGTGAACCACAGACTGAATTTGACAAATCCATCAAGTGATGACAAGAGGCATTGGCTCTTTAGGCAGTTTCATGAGTTTTTTTCTATGTCAGCAGTTCCACGTTTTTCAAAGTAGCCAGAAGGGAAGAGCAATCCCAGAGCTAAGTGTTGTGGTATTATTTGCACTGGCTTCTTTACTCCCATCTGCACAGGTTTATAATGTGGGAGTGCATGTTTATTGCTCAGCACAGGGTTTTTATTTGATTTCCATTAAAATAAAACCATCTTCTATCCTGATGCTGTTTGGAATTTTCATTCTAATTTAGTTTTGTGCTGTAATTGTATTAAATGATTAGGTTATCTTATGAGTAATGGTTTTATTTCCAGGTTCCCTGTAGAGTCAATTTTGTTCCCATATCAGCCTTTGCAGATGTTTAGTTTAATGTGAGTGGAAGTGAGGTAAACGGAGATCTTCTCGGCCCTTCTCTTTCCCATTATAACTGGCTTCATTCCTCAATGCAAAGTACGTTTTCCTATCAAGGTGAAAGCTGTGCCACAGAATTCTTTTCAGATGAATTCGGGTGAGAAAACTGGTTCAAGTCTACAAAGCCATCATTCTTTGCAAAGATAAAACACATTGCCTCCCTAAAAGACGAAATGTGCGCACACATTCTTCCCTTGGGACAAAGATATTGTTGAAGCTAGCTCTGAACTCTCCTCGCAGCTACACAAGTGGCTTTTCCCCTGAAAGTAACATAAGCACCATGTCGCATGTCTCTTTTTTTCCTCAGCTTTAATGTGGGAACAAAAGCACAAGGCCGAAGAATGTCAACCTCTACTGTAATCTGCCGAGTTTCTAGCCGGCCTCCTTTGTGAAAACAGCACATTTCTTTGTGCTTTTCATAGGAGACACCAACTCACTTGTTTACAAATAAGTTCTGCTCAGTGCCTCTGAAAATAGCAGTAATTATCACAGACTAGAAAACAGAAACTTGAGAAGTCTTGGTAACATCAACTTCCTAATTTTCTCTTTTCCTTTGACTTCAGCTCCATGTGTGAAACTCTTTTTGTGTTTTGTTAAGTTGCGAAATTTCAGACTTTCTTTACACAACACACACGTGTCGCACACTTCTTTTAAAGCAGATTTGAATTAATCTCACTACCACCGTGTGTGAAAACCATTGGTGATATTGCATACCCTCCCTATGCGTTCAGTCCAGCTGCTTCACAACTGGACAGACTTTTACCTCCGTTTCTTCCTCCCTCCCTCTGCTGTGTTTTCTGTCTCCAACCCAGTGAGTGGTTTTGACCTGAAAATGTTTTGTGGTACCTTTGCCCCCCTTCCCTCCTTCCCTCCGATTCTCTTACAGTCCCGTCACCCTCATCAGCATGTGTCCGGAGCAGTATGAGTGAGTATCGACACCACCAGCAACTGCACCTCATCTCCAACCTGGAATGCCTTTAGATGATACCTCTACTTCCCCTTTCCCTTCACTCACCCACATCTTTGCCACGACTCCACTGCATGTTGCCCGACCCGCCCGCGCCCGCCCTCCTGCCTGATCCACTGGTTAAACATGCAGTCACCAAAACTATCTGCTCACCTTCCTACCTCATTAAAGCATCCAACTAGTTTTCAGTTGTTCATCCTCACTGGGCTGTCAGAAGCCGTTCGGTCACTCAGTCACTCACCTCATTCTCCTCTACTCCTCTTTCGGATCATCAGATTTGTTTTTAGGGGATGTTGCAAGTGGCCATTAGGTTGCGTGTGAATGAATGTGTGTGTGTCTGTGCACGTGCCTGCGCATCTTTGTGTTTTAATGAGGCTGTGTGAGCGATCAGAATCTCATTCATCTCCATTACCCCATTCATTTCCAGGCTGTCCCAGTCACCTCAGCTCTCTCATGATGACACCCACTCCAGGATAGAGCAGTATGCAAGCAGGTATGAGCTGCAATCTCCATCCATACTGTCAAAATATTAGTTTCTACAAATCAAACGCACACACACTCACAGGAGCTTTTTTAACTACATTGGGAAATTTCTGTTGTTTTGAACAGTAAAGTCAAAAATGAACTGTTCTCCAAAAGGCTTGAAGTAAGAGGTCAGACATTTTTAACAATGCAGATCTGTTTTTCACCATTTCAGAGTGGTGAACATAAAATAAAAAGGTGAACCAACGGGCACAACTTGAAATTTAAGCTCTCAGGAGAGACAAAATGGTCTTGGAGCTTAATTAGATTGTTAAGGGGCTGACTTCCACTCTGAGAGGAACACAGGTGTTGTGAAGTCTCCATGTTATAAATCATCTTTCTTTTCAAAAAGAAAAGATCATCATATACCCCTCTGCATTAATGATGTGTTATGATGCAAACATTAGAAACAGATAAGCTGCTTCATGTCACTTGGATGAAACATGCGTTTTTATGTTTTTATCCTGTTTGTAGCATGTAATGAATCATTGTTTTAAAAAGGAATATTTGCAGTTTTATCAGCTTGTTTCCCTCCTTTTCTTTGCAATACAACAATAGTCTAACATGGATGCATATAAAGAAGGAGATGAAAAACTTGTTAAAAGCATGCCAACATTAGCCAACAAAAAGCTTGTTTTCCAAATATCAAAGGATGTTTGTGTTTGATAATCCAACATGATTCATTTAAAGTGGACAAAAGCCTGAATTGAAAAAGAAAATGAGCATTTGGATTTATTCTTTTTGCTGTGCTCAAAGTAAGTCTTTTGAAACTTATTTCATGAAAAAAAGAGAAATAAAATGTTCTCCAGTTTTCCCTCAAAGATTGTGTGAGCAGCTAATCACAGTAAGGTCTGAGTTTCTGTTTTGTTGGGATCATCTGACGAAGAATAAAACTCTCAGTAACGGGATTAATAGTTCAACTTTTGCCTTCTGAAGCATCTTAAATCCCTGCAGCAAAGATTCAACAAAGTGCTAGACAGAATCAGTTCCTCATATTAGCTAACAGAATGGTATCCGGTGAATTGTTTCAGGGTTTGACTTGAGGTTTCAGGAATGTTCTTTTTGCATACCTTTTTTTAAATTTTATTCCTTATTACCTATTTTGATTCACTGAGTATGTTAATAGGTGTAACTAAGTAGCCATTAACTTGAACTATCCACCTGAACTCTTCAACTAATGCATTAGGAAATTCTGGCACAAAGCACAATTTAGTAGAATTTTCATCTCTTTGAAAGTACAAAACAATCACAATTAATCTTAATAATAGTTCATCTGCGTGTATCAGATGACATTCCAAGGCTAACCCTATCCTTCCAAACATGCATTTTTTCCCAGATCTCCCCCTCGAATAAGTTTTTAATCAGTCCACATCTTATCTTTTTAAAGCTTTAAAAGCTGACAGGGATTGCTTGTGTCAAAAACACAAAGCTTACACAAAGTTTTAATCATAAAGGCTCATCTGATGCAGCACTGCTTTATCTTGCCCGTAACCTTCCACTTGCCACACACCATTAACCTCTGTTAAGTGTTTCCGGCTACACTTTGTCATCAACAAAGACACATCAGATGCCCGGCTATAACAAGTTTAACTGGGAGGCAGACATTGATATTGAAGATAACATTGCAGCTAATGTACTAAGAAAAAAAAAGTACATTTAACTTCAAAATTCAAGTTCCACCTCAGTACGTACTGTCATATCTCAATTTGACAATGAGGAGCAGTGTGTGGATGGTATTCTTAATTTATAGGACAGTCCTCCCTTTATATAACGGGCTTTAGTGAATGCAGGCTTTGATGTGAGAACCAGACTCAGCATGGGCTGCTTTGAGTGAATCAGTGATTATGAAAATAAAAAATGTTTTCCTCACTGTCAAATACACAAACACAGCTACACATCTTTGTTATGCATATTCATCGACACATACTTTTTACTGTTTATGCACACACATATATAAAACTGTAATGCATACGATTATGATTATATTTCCCCTTCTGGGTCATTTACTGTGCTTGGAGACTTCACTACATGCTTTAAATTTTAATTGGTGCCCTACTGTGGTGTTGATGTCCTCATTTGTTGACACTGGTACTCTGCATATTAATGAGGCACCGGCAGCCTCTAAATGCTTTTAGTTTTAAGTCGGTCTCTCACAGACGATGGTTTATTTCTCAGGTTGGCTCAGATGGAACGCTCCAATGGCTCCCTGCCCACTGACAGCAGCTCAGCCACAGGAAGCATGTAAGTCACTAACATTTTTCACACTTGACTACATCTTACCATCAAACACTGTTTACACTAACAGGAGGATAGGCTTGCTGCCACTGCTTTTATAAATCAATTCTTGTTCAGTGTTGCAATTTGGTTTTTCGCTGGATTTCATTGTGAATAATTGAGTTACTAAACCAACTTGGCTTGGATTTTTAACCTATTTTCTGAGAACTACTGCTGCATATTAACCCTACACTGAAATGTATAAAATGTGGTCCATATAGAGAACTGAACCTGAAGCAGCTGTTTCTGTATTTATATTTGCCATTGAAGCTGTTTTCTGTCAGTGTGACTCTGATGATAATGAAAGGAAATGTAATTTTTTTAAGTGTATATTTTTCCCTACATACAGGTTTAGCATTCCAGTTAAATATCATTTTAAGGGGCCATCATTTTAATCAATACTAATCAATACCTTTAGGATTAACCTCAGCTCTGTCGCTTTCAGAGTGGAAATCTTGGTTATGTCACATCGAATACTACAGTATAACAGATTAGTTGTATTTCTTCATTATATTATTTCTGTATAATTTTGTTTTATTCTTTAATCCCAATTAAATCAGGCAACTATTAATACATGTAACTCCCATTGTGTTGATTCAACTGAGAGGTTTTGTTGCATTCAGACCCAAAGTTTTGTGTCTACACACAAGATTAACAGGGTTTGGATCCAAATGTAGATCTCTGGATTTCATTCGATGAATATATCAAATAGGGATGGATTTGGTTTTATCTTCCCATCACATGTAAAATTAAGACATAATGAGAATTACTAACTTTAGTCATGCACAAAATCAGATAACTAGCTGTCCTAAAAAACAGTTATTGTCATCCAGGGGTTCTCTGTTCAGATTTGTAAGATTTTGTCTCATGCGTTCTGTTAACCTTTCACTGTTATACAAACTAGCCTTTCCTGGCTTTAGTAACATTTTATGCAGTCAGAGGGGATGGGAACAGGATGGAGCATGAAAATGAAATCAAATGAGTAGCTAAAGCATTGGGATTCATAAGTATGAAGATGTGTTTTATCTCCAAGAACTTAAAGCTTCTTATTGGGAACTTTTATCGGGAAAGGAGCTCTTGATGGTCTTATGTGCCCAGGGACAGTGTGCATTTGAACCTACATACACACCCTTATAGACAATTGGCACTTTTGTCTTTAAAACAAATAGGTGTTGTTCAGATCACAATTTTCTAAATCATCAATCTTAAGAGAGAGATGCATTTGGATGTACTGAATGCTTTAATATCAGAGCACACACACCTAAATTTTCCTTTGATCTTGATGACAATTTCTGGTAGCAGAAAGCCATGAAACCTCCACATTACTGTTCCTCAGAAGCATTGAACTGTGTGCACCTGGAGAGCAGAAATGCTCCCAGCATGCTGCGTTAAAAGAAGTGAGTATAGATTTGGGTTTCTACAAAGGAAATTCTTTTAAAGAACTATTTTCATCACAACAGTCCAAAGTCACTTGGGAAGGAGGAAGAAACCTTACAGACTTTTCAGCCAGGATGAAATGAAATGCTGCTTTATTGTGCTGCTGATGCATCATCATGCATCTCAGCATTTGGCAAAACATTTTTAACAAACGACAGCGTTCAGCTGCAGACTCCTAAAAGCTGCCCACCCTGGTTGATCTTTAGTTGATAAGTTGTGTGATAAAAGAACAGAAAGACAAACATTTCTGTGGGAGACGGAAACAGATTTGGATGCAGCCCAGACACATTATCACCGTTTCTCTTTTCAGCCTTTTGTGCTTGTGTGTTCTGTGGCTTTTTTGAGAGAGGAAGCCATTATCTTTGCCAGCTCTAGAGAAGTGATAAAAAAAAACAACCAAAAAACAGTGATGCTCCACATGGAAGTCTGCAGAGCACTAATGAGGTGAGGAAGACAATGGTTTGATGAAGGCAAATGGGTTTAACAGCAGAGAGGAAAAAAGCCATTTGGAACATAATCAGAGATGTGTGTTCGCTTACTTATGCATCAGTGTCCTTTCTTTGATATTTGTTTCCTGTAATGTAAATGTGAAGATAAGAGTTCAATCATCCAAGAAAAAGAACATTTTAATGTAAGTCATTTAGCGTAACTGCTTGGAAGATTAGTATAACTACAGTAATGTGTTTTTACATTTCATGTCTTAGTGAAAAATGGCTGTTTTTAGCAGGATGGAGCCGTACAGACACCTGGGCTACATCAAAGACAAAGAGGGCTATTGTCCAGCTCGTCATTTATTTACTTTATGTACATTTTGAGTCAATGAAGTCCAGATGTAGATAGTATGGTGAGCAAGATTAATAACCAGACTTGATGGGAAATATTTGGGTTTAAGGCACTGGAGAAGAAGTGAGGTGTGAACAAACAGTGGCAATATACAACCTCACAACAAAAAGGCTCCTGAAGAAACCCAGGCTAAATTCTAACCTGCAGAGGGTCTTTTTTTCTCCCCCATGAAAGCTTATTTTAATGTTCACAAGTTCACCATTCAAAGAGACAAAAGGAGCTAAAATGAGAAATCTTTCAAACCCTGCTGTGCATACAAGGTCTTCAGAGGTGAAACCTACTGTGTGGTACATTTCTTTATAGTTCTTTGAATATAACAGCTGTAATCAAATATGCATCAGATTAGCCATAAACAGATGTCTGAGACATTTTTCTTTCTCTTTTGCACACCACGTGCACCTTACTAAACTTTTAAATGTCAAGTAAAGGTAGTGTTTCTTTTTAGATGCTTCCCACTCAGTCTCCGATTATCTTATACATTGGATTTTCTTAGCCTCATCCTCTTAATAGCTTTGGGGATTTTTTTGTGTTTCCTTTCTCCTTTTTCTTTTGGTAAAATTTACCCCCTTTTTCCCAAAGCTGTTGTCTCTGAAATCTCCTTTTCCGCCCTGCTGCTGCAATCTGTCTGTTAATTTGCAAAGATGTGCACAAAAATAACCCGCATGCTTGACTGGACCCTTAAAGGCAGTATATTGTCTTTTTTACACGGATGACTGTGTTTGCCAATTACATAAATTCTTTACTTTTATAACACCAATTTGTTCTGTCAGCTGTACAGTATGTCAGTAACTGGACTGTGTGCATACGCACTTATGACTCCAGATCTTGTCTTTTTTTTTGTTGAGTCTTGACTCTATCTAAAAGATAATTAGAAACATTGCCAGTGATACGATGACTGTCACTGATGAGGGAAAAAGCCATCTTTTGTTTTTGTCCAGCTTATCTTTTACTTTCCAGGTTTCCCACAGTGCTTTCCTTTATTCTTACTACTCTTTTACTGTTTGTTCTTCCCCTTCTTCCTTTAATTTCTCACACCCTTCACAATTAAATCAAACTCTAATCCCAGCTCATTCCCATTTTCTCATTGTAGTCTAATCATGTTCTGCCTTTGAGTCCTGTCAGCCTTCAGTTTTAAGTCTGGAGACTGTACACTACACCTGCAGTAAATGAGGTTGCTGGACACAGAAAACAAGATTTTAATGAAAAGGAAGAAAAAAAATGGTGCATCCAGCTTTCTTTCATCCTCTTGCTTCTTCTTGTCTGGCATCTCAGATTTCTTTGTTTCTCTTTTCCCCGTTTCTCTCTTTCTTTATCTCCCCTCGTTTCACTCTCGAGCGTGTACAGTAGCAGTTTTCTGCTTGAGTGGAGCTGCTTGTGTTTTGATATGTTAGTGAGGATTTTAGCCCAGAGACTGTTGTTGTTGAATAAAAACTTTAAAAGTCCCCTCAGGCATGTCCTCCACTCACCCTCACCAAGCACAATGCTCATACTCGCAATGCTTGGCAGCCATTGAGATCTAATAACCCCCCAATTATTCTCTGTTAATTCCTCTTCTGTCTGATGCTGTCTTCCTGCATTTTTTCTCTTCTTACTTCCACCGAGTCTCCGGCATTATTACAGCAGCTCTTATTTTTCCTGGTTTCCCATAGCAGGAGGTTTTGAGAAAGCTCTGCCCCCTATAGTCCCCATTTTCACATGTAATGATCCCCGTCCCACTGTCCTCTCTGGGCTTCTCCTGCCAGACACTGAGCTGCCAGGAACCTGCTTAATTGGTCACTCAGTTTGTGCAGGATTGCTGTCCCTGGCCCCAAAAGACAAAACTACCACCAATTTTCAAGTTTCTCTGTGGAAGATAAAGCTTTCTTCGTCATCCCGCCTGTCCTGTGACAGCTTTCTTGCATTTCACAGAGAAATATATATATAATGTATAATATAGTAGCAGCAGCTTTGAGATTTAACTTTCTCTTTTTCTTTGCTGTTCTTTGCATTTTATAAAAGACTGAGATTATTTATCTTTAAAAAAGACAAAAATTGCAGGAAGAAACATTGAAAGCAAATCGTTAAAAAGGGGAAAAAAAGGGAAGGAAGCCGGTAATTTTTGTTAAAAGCTTAATATGGATACACACACGGAAGACTCCTGGCTTAATTCATGTTGCTTTTATGTGGGATGAGGTGAAACCCTCCTTGTGTGTAACCCTCATTAGGTGCTAGCTAAGCTCAGTCCAGGGTCATGACAGTATAACGACAATCTTCTTTATGAAAGAATGAGCTTCCTATTTGTTCCCTCTTTCATAATACATGCAGCGATAATGGAATTCTGAATATGAGCTGAATACTGATTGACTAAAACACAACGGTGTCGTATGGACAACTGTAGAACATTTAAGATTGGCTGCATCTTCATATGACCGTATTCTGATAACTTGTACTTTATAACCGATCATATCCATTAATATTTACCCAGATTAACTTCCTGGGTAATGCTGAGTCAGTCATGGAAATGTTGCATTTGTAGATTTCATGATGATTGAGATACATAGGCTATTCTCTAACACATGTAGCTTTGCTCATTATTTTTCGCTGCAGCAACTACCTCATTCACATTAAATTGATTACTTAGATAGAGGGAAACGGTTAAAATACAAAGATAAAAACAAGAAAAACAAACATCCTAGTGACAAAATATATACTATCTTAACTTCAATGTATTTGGGAAGAAAAGATTAGTTAATTGCCTGTTTGTCCACTTTGAATGTTCTAATTACTGTACAAGCAGTGTTTTGGGTGTGATATATAACAAACAAACTAATGTTCTTTTAAACCAGTTATAAAAATTTTTGGGAAGCAATGGCCGTCCATTTAATTTAGAAAAGGATGAAAACATGAGAATTATTGTTCAACTTTCCTGAATTAGTTTTCATAGGCGTGTTTGTAGTACTAAGCCTTTTAGTCTTTAACAATGACTAATCAATAACAGGCGGCAATGATTTTCCCCTTTGTATCTCTCTTTAGTTTGTTTTCGTTATTTTTTAGAATTTTTTGTTTTTCTCTTATCTTGAATGTGGCAGCCGAACCTTTGCAGGCATCGCCACCTGTTTTTAAATCAGTAAGATGTTACATAAAGAGACAGACAGATAAAGACTCATAAAGCGACCTGACAGCAGTCATTTCTCTTTCCCTCCATATCTGTTCATCTGTCTGCCGGGCTTTGATATTTAAGTAATCAGACGGTGCAGGCTGTAACATCTGTGTCCAGCCAGGGATTGTGGAGCTAAAGCAGATCATTAAACATTACAGCAGCTCTTTTAGTTTAGATTAGGTTGTTGGATTAGCTGCTTCACCCCTCCATGACTATTAATCTTTCTTCAGATTACACGGTTACATCACTAAAATGTGTTTTCAGTATAATGTCTAGAGGCAATGCATACTGTGTAAGACCTGAATGAGCATAAGACTGGAAATATCATTACCATTAGGCAGGTCTATGAGTGGCCAACACATCCCAATGGCAACTGATAAAAGTCAATCGGAATGTGTTAATTACTCACTTACGTGTGTGTGTAATAACATGAAAGTAGTTGAATAAAAGCACAGGATCACAGCATTTTTGTAAAACGGCTGTGAAGGTCTGTGTTTAGCTGATGTTGTGTAGGACTCATTCATGTATCAATCATTGAGTAGGTGACTTTTCTCCCCACAAGAGAAGGTCGGATAGCCCTCACTCTAGTTTTTGCTCACTATTTGGTGGCATTAAGAACTCAAAACATGCTGGTTTGCATTACCTTCACCGAAATCTCTTAATTTACCAACATTCTTTGAAAATTATGATCATTTGATTTAAATAGATATTTATTCAAATGTACACCACATTTTTCAGTTGTGTAATGCTCATTAAGTCGCAGCTTTCTAACCTGACAGAAGGCAACTGGGAAGGGACCGACAGAGGCGTGATGCTCTGGATGTTCGCTCATCACATATTCTGCATTTTCCTCAGGGATGATGAGCATGCCCTGATCCTCCAGTACTGCCAGACGCTGGGAGGAGAGGGTTCGCCGTGCAGCCAGCCCCAGAGTCCTGCCCAGATCCTACAGGCTGTGGAGAGGGAGGAGCGGGGCGAGCTGGAGCGCATCATCGGTCGTTTGGAGGAGGAACAGAGGTCAGTATATGTCATGCACAGGAAAATTATGCTTATGTTTGAATGCGTTTTTCTTTAGATAGTATTATTTCCAGGTAAATAAGTACTTTGTATCATCTGAATATGCAGAAAAGAACATTTTAAGGAAATTAAAATTATGTTTCAATATACAGTCGCCTACTGAACAGGAGGTCGGCGGTTCGATTCCACCCCGCAACATGTAGAAGTGTCCTAGGGCAAGACACCGAACCCTACCTTGCCTCCTGATGTGCCTAACGGGGGTATGAATGTGTGTGAATGGTTACTTCCCTAGCACCAAGTATGTATCAATGTAGGTGCTGTGGGAATGGGTATGAATGGGTGAATGAGATATGTCCTGTTAAAAGCTTTGAGTGGTCACATGACTAGAAAAGCGCTATACAAGTACAGTCCATTTACCATTTACCATATGTTTATCTTTATGCTTCATTATGTCACTCTGAAGCAAGGGTGTCAAACTGATCTTAGTGCAGGGGCCACGTTCAGCATCTCCAGTGGGCTAGACTAGTAAAATATCATCTAAAAATAACAAAACTCCTCATTTTAGTGTACATGGCAAATATATTATCAATATGTTTATATGTAATAGACTAAACTTGTTGGGTTTTAACAAAAGCCCCAGTTGCATGTTTACAATTTTATTCATTTAGAGATTTTATTTTTCTTGTCTTATATTTTTCTTGTAGCTTATATATAGTATATATACATATATATATATATATATACATAGTATGATTTTTTTTATGTATAAATCAACATGAAAACAAAATTTCTAATTCTTACATTTGAAAAAAAATATTTATACAATTTAATTTAATTACATTTTTATTTTCATTTATATTTAATAATGTACATATTTTTCTTCTTAAATTACACATGTATTACAACCTACAGATCACAATTGATCTCAAACAATCACAAAACTTTCTATCCCAGGTATCTGGAAGTAAAAAATCTGGTATTTCACATTATGATGGGAGTAACTTTTACCAGATTCATCCTGCGGGCCAGATTGAACCCTTTGGCGGGCTGGTTTTGGCCCCTGGGCCCCATGTTTGACACCCCTGCTCTAAAGTACATATTGACATCTTTATCTACAGACTGTATCAGTCTAATGTAAAATAAGTGAAAGCATACACATTACTTCCAGTAACACAGATTCTTCCTCCAAACCAAGCCCTTCCCTGGTTTGACTTGCAAGCATGGATAGCTTAGAGAGGAGAATGACTGCAAAATCTGTTGTAGTGGAAATGCTTTTTGCACCTCCGGTAGCTCGGCTGGACTGATTTAACATTGAATAGACACATACAGCATACATAGACTCTGTGGAAGGGAGGGAAGGAGGCCGAGCACTTTACTGCCAGACTCATAAATGCCAGTGTAAGTAAAGCACTGCAGCTTATGGGTCTGCTGTACCGAGATCGAGAGAGTGAGGAGGGACTGGGGCAAGAGATTTGGTGGTGGTGAGGAAGGGGGGAAGCCCCTTTGTTTTTGTCTATACACTTAAATAAGAATTTTCTCTAAGGGCAGAAATAAGAGGTAAATAAACCCACTGTGATGGTTCAGAATGAACCTGCTGAATAATCTTTGAGTTGTTTTTATGGAAAATAACAATTATGTTGTACGCTTGTTATAATTACTGAATGTTCAGATGGCAGTGAAGGCTGTAAACAGCCTTCTGGATGTGGAGTTGGCTAAAATGGGGGCTTGTATCACATTTGGAAGAAACTGTAGTTGCTGTTTGTTTATTGTAGCTTTGCCTCTAACCAACCTTCCCCAGGACACTGCAGAGGGAGTATGAGCAGCTGAAGGAGCAGCACGGCCAACGAGGGACAAGCACAGGAAGCCCTTGGGAGTCGGAGGGCCCCTCTGCTCACCCCGACGAGGCTGACCTACTAGCTGAAGCCAAGCTGCTTCGACAACACAAAGGCCGGCTGGAGGACCGAATGCACATCCTGGAGAAACACAACAAGCAGTTGGAGTCGCAGCTTCACCGCCTTCGACAGCTCCTGCACCAGGTGAAGAAGAGATCTTTAGGCATGATGCACAGATAATCTATCTTAATACTTAAGTGTCAGTGGAGCTTCTTTAATCATTTCTTTTAAAAGAAGAGATCTTTAGGCATGATGCACAGATAATCCTCCATAAAGTTAGACAGATATCACACAAAATATGACTTTGGCAACTCTGCCAAGAGGCCAATGATTCTGGTTGTAGTCTGGAGCCAGGCTTACTATTAATTGTGTATTTTTCTATATGATATTCTCAAACTATAGCAATAAGGCACTTTCTGGAAAACGGTTGTGAGTTGGTGTTTAACAGACAGACAGACAACAAGCATGTTGTAAGTTTCTGCAAATGCAAGCTAAAATTGCATATCTGCAATTTTCTGAGTTTTTATTATGAAGGTGCAGTACATGAGAGTGGGCTGAATACTGTCTGGGGTAACATGATACTATTAGACCATTATTGGATCATTTGCAGCAAGCCAATTTTCATCTGGTATTTAGCTATAATTATTTTGTGCTCTCTAATGAAATTAATACTTTTCTTCAGAGTAATTAGGATTTTTACATCCTTGAAGTCTCCTTTGTACATAGCACATATGCAATTTTGATTAGAATTTCCACATAAATTTTGTTTCCTTTTAGTTCATTAGGCTTGTTGTTGAGGAGCAACAGAGTAGTAATCACAGTTCAGACTCTCACACAAACACTCCAGCTGGCAGGGATGTCTCAGAGTAGCTCATTAATTTAAAAAAGGGAGGAAAAAAAGCTAATTAAATACGTAAAACACTGACACATAGTGCTTCCAATGAACTCAAAGCATCAGCATGGATATATGCATGTAATTATTAACTCCAGCTTCCACATAAAATATCTCATTCTGTTTTTAAACTTTAAATAATAAAAACTGATGAACACTCAGATTAGAGCCTAATCACAACATTACTATTCCATCCATCCCCCAGCTCCCCTATCAATAACTTCCAGATTTGTTTATACCTGGCCTAATTGCTCACTGAAGTTGGATTGTTTGAGGAAAATGAGAAATGCACAATCCCCCAGCCAAACACGAAGCAATCCAGACAAATCCGAGTGAGAAAAAAAAAAGAAAACTCTGGCAGACGCCGGCTCTCTGGTGGCTGTGGAGCTGGAAGCCCGGTAATAACTCAGGACAGAATAGGAAGCAGCTGACATGGCTCTGCAGATTTTTAACACTGCTTAATGGCATAAATGTTTATGAATTGCCGGTGAAAGCAAACAGAGACATCATTCAAGCAAAACTGCACTAAGCTGCTCTTAAATGTGCCCAAATCAGCCACTTAGCCAAATTCTTAGCTGTTTCTTAGCTCCCTGATTCGACTTTTGTAGGGCATTCACTGAGGTTTTTGCTGCTGATTCTGGAAAACAAATAAAATGCAAGCATAATGTATGCACAACTACCTGTGCACATAAAAACATACTCCTTCTCCATAAAAACTTGCGTTGTCTGACATTTGAGTCCCCAAGGACCTTCAGATATGTCAGCATGTCTTTCCATCAGCTGAAGCGAAGCTACTGCCAAACTCCAGAATAATAAACTCGGCCAGCTTGATGGCATGCATTAAATTCACACTCCTGAAGGCCGACCAAAGCCCTGACCTCAGCTATTCTAAGACGAGGCTGGAGATCGCGGAGTCCTCTGGGGACGTTTCCAATACGTTAACCTTTACTCACACTTGAGGCAACATGAGATGGAGGAGAAGACCACGACTGTAGTTACAGAGGAGGGGAGTGAGCAAGATTTATATAGCTTTTTGCAGCTGGAAAGCCTCAAGGAATAAGTGATTCTGCTGGGAATGCTCCTGGGAATTAAGAAAAATCGCTTGTTTCATCAGTCTGTCATTTCAGACACAACTAGAACCGGCAGGATTTATTGATGGCGCTTATTTATCTTAGCGATGACAAACTGGATTATCAGTCTGCCTGAGAATCCCTGTCTGCAGCTCATCTCTTCCATTGGCCTGAAGTCGTGTTTTCAGTGATGTTCACAGCACTGCGAGTCTCACTGCAGGCCGAGGCAGATGAACTTCAGTGTTAACATCAAAGTGAGTCTGAGGGCTGAAGCGGAACGCGTTTGAAACCAAAAAAGCTCACTTTAATCTGAGAAAATACCCTGTTTAAGAAACGCAGTCCTTATTATTATTGCAGGACTTATTTATTTGCTATCTGCAGATCTTCAAATGCTCCGAGCAAAAGAAACATCTTTGCGTATTAAAGGAGAGCCATTAAATTTTCATATTAATGCTTTCAGTGTGTGCACAAATACAATTGCAATATTTTGGATTGTCATAACTTTTATGTTAATCATTCATTTTGGGAGTGAAGGAACGTTTTTATTGTTTGCACCCAGAAAATGTCCTTTAAGCTTGGATGTGAGCTGTATTGTAGCATCTTTTTCTACGTGTTGAGCATAGGCAGGGATGCGATTTTTGGAATTTTATTTTTAACATGTAACAGCAGCTTCATCGCACCTCCTTCTGGTTTTCTGTTGTTTTCACCTGCAGCTGTGAAGCACGACTAATTCTGAGGTTGTCAAGCAGACGGCAAGCGGAATAATTATGTTATAATGATTGAGTTTTTCTTTCCCTTTTTTTCTTTTCCCTTGGTTTCCTGTGCATCGCTCAGCCGGAGGTGGACTCGAGGATAAATGGAGCATCATCCCCTGCTGTGCAAAATCGAGGACCACTTACTGAAAACTCAGGTGAGGCACTTAACCTCAAGAAGAGCTGCGACCACAGACGGACATATTCACAATCGGTGTCTGTCCTCAAAACTGCCTCGCCTCGGGAGAGCCAGATTTTTCCCACAGCTCTTCCTCTAACACTCTAATGATTTGCTACCAGGACAGAAAATGGAGAAACTTGTTGCTCACAGTGGAGTCATGCTAAGATGTGTCCAGTAACTGAAAATAAATCTCACTGTGTTTGTGTGTGTGTGTATACGCGTGTGTGTGTGTGTGTGTGTGTGTGTGTGTGTGTGTGTGTGTGTGTGTGTGTGTGTGTGTTCAGATGAGCTGCTGGACCCCCACAACAGCAGCTCAGACCTGGCAGATGTAATGGAGCAGATTAACAACTCCTTCCCTGCATGCAGTCGTAAGTTTCCCATCCTCCTCCTCCTCCTCTTCTTCTTCCTCTTCCTCTCACAGTCTCCTCCCATCCCCTTGACGAGGTCAAAGGTCGAGAGAAAAACAGTACACCAGTTAGTTTAGTTGTTCAATCATAACTTTTGTTTCGCAGTGTTTATATTTTTGAGGATTTTCCTATAATACTGTGGCACTTTGGAACAACATCTACATCACTAGATCCATTCAATTTTTGACGGGCGAAAAGTTCATTTATAGCTGAATATACAGAAGGTATTGCTGTCTATTTTTGTAAAAAGAGTAGATTATTTTTCAATTAAATGTCAGATTGCACTAAAAATATCCCAAAACATTCTTGTGTTCTTCTTCTATATTTGGAAGGGATTGTGTTGAAACAGCGTGTAATTCATCTCATATTGATGGCTGAATGCTGAATCATGTTGAAGTGAAGCTTAAAGCGTTTCTCATCGAGTGGACATTTTGTGGTCAAACCTGTGATTTAAGCCCCTCTTTATAAATAAACAACAGTCAAAAATATGTTTTTGCAACTGTGCAGCATAGATGGCATAAAGTTATTTAGGTATTTAGTTTAAGAATACCTGCCAGGTTTTTTGTATTACTGCTCAGCTGCTGCAGTTCATCCTGTCATTAATTGCTGAAAGCTTTAACATTTGCTGCTATTTACTTAATGAAGCATGAAGATCTGAAACCTTATGTACACAAGCCTAGCAGGAATTTAGATATGTTGTATATTAAATAATTAGAAATAATCAGAAATTTTAGCCAGTGGAGGAAATGTGCTGCGGCGCACGCCGTGAGCTTGCTTATGGTACAGTATGTGCATTAAATCCAGGTTCCACTGTGCACCTATGAAATGCCTTTAAAATGCTGCCCTCAGGGGTTTGTTGTCATTAACACCTAGATTAGCTATTTGCTTTAATCAAGAAAAACTTTACATCTCCATCAGCCTTGTTTGAATTAATATTCTCCTGCTGGGATGCTAATCAAACAAGAAGCATAAATAAACAATGTACTATTATTGAACCGCTCTCGCTTAGAATTGTGTTCAGTTTTTATTTGTTGAACCTCCTACGAGGGCTTTAGTTAAAAATCCATTGCCATCTCGTTGTTGCTTCAGCATATTTGACTCTGGTTGCTGCACAGGTCGGAGGCAGCAGCAGAGCTGAGGATGTGCAGGAACATGTGGGAGGAGCCCACAGGCTGATGGTTTAGCATAGATTCGTAAAACACAGATGAACTGAGGAAGTCTAAGTATTAAACCTTTTTTTGTTTTGTCTCTCAACAGCTACAAGCCTTTCATCAAGACCACAGGTGAGATGAGCTTCTTCCACAACTTCAGGCATTTCAAAACTGTGACTGAGTTTCTGCCATTTTTTAACGTATTTTAATAATTGGGAACAATAAGAGTTGTTAGAACAGAGCTCATTTTAGAAGTAATTACAGCTTGGGCCACAAAGCAATGCCCTGCCTGTACCCCGTACCTGCCTTTGTATCAGGTGGCCTGTGAGAAAGAGGTGGCTAATGGATCTCTGGGGAGTGTCATTAGTGGCTCTTCTCATTCTTACCCATCTGAGGCCAAAGTGCTTTTTTAGGCGGTGGTATTATGAAAGCTTTGCCACCTGCTTGCTGTAAGTATTTAGCCCTCCCTGCTGCCCTTGGACTCTGCTACCTTTATCCTTCCAGGTATTGTTTTTTCAATCCATCATCTTGTCTTTCTACACACAAGTAATACTTTTATATGCCAATTAAAATAACTATCTGCTATGAACCAAGGCGGATGCATCCGTTTCCTTTGATTTTCTCAACTCGGAGTCAGATCAAGTTTATTGAGCCTCTATAAAATGCTCCTATACAAACTTTGTTTCCAGCACACCCAGGGGAATGTCATCTATTATTCAGATTCTTTCTGCATTCGTGCAAGAGTTAAAGGAGGATAGAGGCACATTAAATTGGTTTTCTGTGGGAATATTTAGATTTAATTGCTTTATATGGTGCCATAAAGGGCTGAAAGTTCATCTTAAAAGGATAACCGATAGCAACAGTCATTAATTATGTCTTCAGTGGTAATTATGTGTTGTTAGATCCTGCGTCAGAGGGCATGGACCTTCCTGTATATACAGGGTTTTACAAACATTTTGTGAGCATTAATGAATCAACTGGATATTGACTCTGTTAATTTATTATGATGCATCGATCAATTGGAGGATTTTCTACACCTGTCAAGTAAATGCATCATGTGTGAAGCAATACAGAGGACCACAAATGCTGGCTTGCAAACATTTTTAATATTACAACTTTTTTCAGTGGAAGTCAGGAAGATCCAGAGCTCCAGATCTTTAATAAACATCACTCAAAAAGAGTCATTACAAGCTAGCGGTTTTCTGTCACTAGTATCAGCAATGAATACGGTCAGAATCAGGGAATTCCTCTAAATACACAATCACTTATTTGACACGTTATTCCTCTTCAGTGGTCAAGACTGAACAATGTCCACAGGTACACCACCAAACACTGTCTGCCCGTGAACGATCAGTAGCTTGCTGTTCAACTCCCCTCTGCTCCACAGCCTGTCTCTGCCTCCTCCTTTCCGACATCTCCTCATCTGTATATTCTGGCTCAAAGTCTTCTTCTATTTCCAATTCCGATTCCAATTCTTCTGCCATGTTGTTGAAAAGTTAGCCTCCGTTAGCTTCCCAGTGCTTTCTTCTGAACGCCAGCTGTAGTAAACAAAGTGA
>JAVQJG010289936.1:0-17122 GCA_036024015.1 Craterocephalus amniculus | reverse complement strand
GGCCTTCAGTTTTAAATAAATAAATAAACACTGATGTATTTTTTTGTGGTTTTTGGAGTTTCATTTTTTTCAGGCCTGTGAACTTGTGCTGCAGTGTGATGAGTGATTGGCACTGTGTTCCAGCATTACTAATGCATGCAGCCCATTTGATAGAAAAAGGGAAGGTAACAATACTCTGGGTGTATTTTGGAACAGATGGGAATTTGAGCATGCTCCGTTGTTGCTGCAGTGTTTGTTTGCTGTTCAAGAGTTTGAGGGGCCTCGTGGGAGACTTGCAGATAACACACTCACATTTCTTCTCATATACAACACAAAGGACTGACAATGATGAACAGCCTCTGTGTGTTGAGGAGCCTCCTCAGCAGTACCTGATGCCATGAGCACGGTGACTCAGGCTGCTGCAGCGGGAGTGCAGGGACCCAGGAAACTTTCTTTTCCCAGTACACAGCAACTCCTCCTCTGCTTGGAAAAGTGCAGCTCTGTGGGGGCTCAGTTTCCGAAGACTCTTTAGCCGAGTTAATTGTGTTGTTGTTGAATGTGGTGTTGATTATGTTGTACATTTCCATGTCTTAATAATCTCTTCCTTTTCTGCATGATGTGCTAAATGAGTCAAAAGGCAGATTTGGTTCTTGACGATGATCCTGGTAAAATATTGAATAAGAAATAATATATAAGAGTCTGTGTTCTAAATGCTCACTTCAGGGAGTGAAGGTGAAAACGAAAGAAAGACTGTGAAATGCCAATAACAGTATATGACGTATCTTAAAATTCTCTGACATTCTGATGGGAATTTTTTTAACATGGATTTAATAAAGTCCACACGGCACACCAGAGACTTTCTGTTGAGAGTAATATCAGTTTCCATTGCAGCTTTTGCAGCTGTTGGGGATTTGTCTTGTCTTTTGCTTTTACAGTTATTTGTCTCTGAAATATTTGGGCTGCACTTCAAGGCCACATAAAAAACGCATGACTCATGCTTTTGGTTGCACTCCATGAGCTCTGTTTTTAAGAAGAACAATGGAGCTATACATACTGTAAAATAAAAAAAAAGTTGATAAAACTGTAGGCAACCATCTGCAAAGCTTTGTTGAGTTCACCCAAGTAGGTCGTGTGAACCTCAATTAAAAGTGTGAAGTCAAACAAATTGGGGATAGCTATTTAGGTCTACTCGGGTCTTTCAACTGAATATTTATGTTGTTAAGTTGAAAATATCTCTGATATTTTTGGTTTAAGTTTGTCCAACTTAATCTTACTACTTTAACCCTTTGTCATCCTACCGTTTGGTAGAGCAACATTTTTAGTGATTATCATTGATCTTAGAAAACAATTGATGCAATAAAACCTGCTTGAACGTCTCTACTAATTGGTGTCGGTATGTAATACAAAAAAAAGTGTTAAAGATTTGCTGCTTCGAATTTGGACCCTTTCACAGTTATTACCTTATTTACCTTATTTTTAACTTTTATCTCAGCCATTTGCTAAAAAACATTTATTTGAATTTTTCTTGTTCAATTGAATAAGACAAAATACAAAGAATGATTTCTCTCTTGCTTTTTTCATTGTTGTGAAAGTTAAAGGGTTAATGCACTCCCTTATTGTAGGTTGACACAACACAAGTATTTTTGCTGAGTTTATTTAAAAATGATTTACAGCTTGTTGTCTTACTTCCTAACTTTTCTCAACTTAATCTTAAGTTGGGAAGTTCGTCTTCCAACTATCCATTTTCTATACCTGCTTTTTCCAATGCAGGGTAGGAGGAGGGCTGGAACCAATAGCTGAGAGTCAGGGTAGAGTCAGGGTACACCTTGACAAGGCAACAGTCCATCACAGGAGACAAACAACCCTTCACCCAATAGGGAGAATTTAGAGTGAACAATTAACCTTTTAGACTGTTAAAGGAAGCCAGAGGTCATGGAGAGGACCCACATACATGGGAAGAACATGGAAACCCCAAATAGAAGATCCCGGCTGGACTAAAGAATTTCATTTCATTGCACAGCGGAATAGAAAACTTTACATTTTGAATTAGCTCAGTCTTTTTTTAAAACTATTTGCTCACCAAACTTGTTAGAATGACAAATTTGTATTTTTTGTTTTCACAGTGCACCGTTTCAGGACACTATACTATCTTTTTGTGCCTTTTTCAGTAAGATTATGAACTGCATGGTAGATGAAGAAAAGAATGAGTGCAGATATGCAAGAGTGTTTTTTGTTTACTGCAGTTGAATCTCAGTCACGAAGATCACAAAACGACATGTAACTTGGACCTGCAAGTGAAAAGATCAGATGATATAGCTATGTCTGAAAACTCTCCTTAGACATTTTCAGTCTGAAATCTTTGCTTTTCCTCATCTATTTTGCACAAGCATTCCTGATTTCTTTTTCCTTAAATGTAGACATTATGCATTCATGAAACAGGTTTGGGTTTGTACTGTGTGAGAGATAAGAATATTGCAAGCAGGGACTTGGGGTGAGATCTAATAGTCTTAAAAATATTTTTAAAAATTTGTTTTAAAAAGGCAAAAACACATGGAGACTTTGGGTAAAATGGTAGCTTTCTGTGGTTGCTGAAACTAGTTTCTCTCCCACATTTAAACAGAATTTTAAACACGTGGTCAATTATATTTGATAACAAAACCTACTGTGGTCAGAATATTGCATATCTTGTTTGTGCAGACGTTACTTTCTTCATCATTATCATGAGCAGAATGTGCACTAGTCACAGCAACATCAGTGGGACACATGTCCATCTCCTGACATCCAAAGCATTATATTTTCATTATTGCTTCACATTCCCTTCACAAAACACCAAAACAAGCTTCTTTAAAAAAGGACCCCTTGCCTCCCGGTCCACACGGTTTTACGATACAAGTATTTTTCCCAGCATAATTCTTAGGAATTAGTATCCTGTAGTTTACAAAGCAGAAAACTGGAATCAGTTAGAGGCCTGGACAAACCAAACAGTGCTGGTGCTGTAGAGTAAACTCATGTCAGGCTGCATTCTCTGCTCCACTCGTCTCTGTGATGACAGCAGATGGCCTGCAGAGTAACATGTCAGCAGGACGTTCACTGCTTTAAGCAATGCACAAAACTGCTGTCAACTGTCTGCATAACTGAACGATTTATAGGGGGACACAGTGCAGTGATGTGCACAGCGAAAAGTATTAATGAGCAACTGAGCATGTTGGGACGATTGTCAGGAAGACATGGTTGAATCTTAATCAGTTCAAATGATGTGTTGTGCAGGCATTTGCATCCCCTAATGTGTGTTTATACCATTATTATAACTTCTTATACATAAATTACCTTCCCGCAGGAGGCTTAGTGTGTTTGATTTTTGTTTCTATATTTAGTCAATTATTATCGCCATGCAGAGCATTGGATGCGGTTCCAGTCATGCAGCGATCTCTGCAAAGCAGCAATAAGGCAGTGTGAATCACTTTCACACAGGCCATGTCATGTTTTCTAAAGAGAAAAGTAGTGGGCCAAGCTCTTGGCTCACAGATCGGACTGTCAGGCCATCTGCCGTGCCATCCTCCAAATTCACTCTTTTATGTCATGCTTGGTAATCAAGTGATCTAATGTTTCCATTTATTTCATGCCTCTGCTCATCTCCGTACTCTAGATACCCACGAGACAGCTGTATATCCTCTTACATACCATTAGTCATGCTCAGGGGCTGACAACAATCAAGGACACGGCAGAAATGAGCTTCAAAAGCCTTCAACGCACAGTCATCACGTGGAAATGTGCTCACGTAAAGGACTTAAAAGCAAGTCAAATGACAAAACTGAAATTTTGGTGGAATTTGTGGAAGCAAGAGCTGGAATGGCTGTGCAGAGCTGAATCTATGGAAACACATGGGTTTAAATCGGTGAAAGAGAGCTGGAAATAAAACAGGAGTTCACTGAATGCAAAGGGGGTGGGGTGTGTTGGGGGGATACAGAATTAAGAGATTAAAGTAGCTGCAGGATTAAGCCCCAGGTTTTAATGATGGAAATGGAAAAACTGTGAGCAGTCTGATACATTCTCTCTGGCCCTCTCCCTGTTCCCTGCCTCTCTCCGCTGCATGTGCCTCACGCTGATTGCATGGTCAGCCTCCAGGGAGAGATGGCTCTCCCTCCACTGATTTACAGAATTGTTTAAAGAACATTTATGTGCAAGCAATTGTTCCCTTAAGCAATGCAGCCATACCAGGTAACAAATACAAACCTTCATAGATTTGCAGTGTTTCTCTTTCTCATGCATGAATTTGAGGCCATATTGATATCTATGACCTCACATGCATGACTTGATTTAAAAAGTGTTTGATTGCATGAATCAAATGTTAAAGGCACACTTTGTAACTCTCAGACCTTAAAATAAATGTTCTGGACTCATTTGATGGCACGATGGCTTTGTTTGCACATCTGGAGCCATCGCTGCCCAGCAGCATCCGTAGGCACTATGCAGTGTTTTCACCCGGGATGCTACGTGACATTGCAGTCGAGTTTCACTTCACACACTCCATCACATGCTAGCAAGTTGACATAAACACACCAGCCATGTTTAACATGCAGGGTGGTTGAATCATTATAGGAAGCGAGGAAAAGAAAAAGAGAAAGAGGCAGAGAGAGTAAGATATAAGACAAGAGCCGCGCTAAGATTGTTTTCACTGTCTAGAGAGTTCACATCGCAGATAGGATGCAAGATGGATGCTGAATTAGTTGTTGATAGGGGGTCACATTACTGAGAAAATGGCAAAAGTTCTGTAGTGCATCTTTAAAGTATTCAGACTCTGTAATTGCCTGGGTTTACAGGCTAGCATCAGGGAAGATCTGTACTGCTTACAGGAAAGCTCTTCCTATAGCACAAAATGAGTGATGGGACTTTTTAAGTGTTTTATGTTTATAAAGTTGCAGGACATTTTGGCATTTTATTATTGCTTGTGAACTATAAACTGAAAGCTTTCTTGCCTCAGACAATTCATTTCTAATCACTCATTGAAGTGCAATTTAAGAAAAGGTCAAACATGATTGCACAGTTTTGAAGATGGATGCACAAACCTCCTGCGAGAAATCTGCCACAGCAATTATCTCATGATGTGTGAGTCAGAATATGGCTGTCTGGTCAGGCTAGCTGGTGGATCCATGAGTTCAGCCACTGGACAGGATTCTTTCTTATTTTCCATTGCTGCCTCTTCCTGTCTTCTCCCCCTAACAGCTGACCGAGTTATGAAAATGGCAAGCCAGCGACTTAGAAGACGAGTAAATGACAAAGGTGTGACAACAAACAAATTGCCCGCTTCTCCGCTTCAAAGCTGGAGAGCTGCATCGGCTTGCATAGACAGAGATGGCACATCATAGTTCAAGTGCTATAAGGCTCTTCATGACAATTACAGGTGTAGCTGGTCTAAAATGTGTTGGAGGGTGGGCCCAGGTTACCACAAAGCAAACATTATGCAAATGGTTTCTTGGTGATATTAAGTTAAGGAATACAACCCTGCACTGTAAATGAGATGTCTCTAGGCAACTCGGGAGCATCTGTTGAAAAGAAAATCTCCTTTGCATTGGAGCTTTTTCTTTGCAGAACTTGTCTGTGTGCAAGCTCTAACACACCCAATGATGGTATGATCACTTGACATCTTTATACCAAACAAATGCTCCTTCAAGAGAAGTCTAATGGCTCTTAAAATACGGTAAAGCAGTTCATTAGAATCCCATTTTAATGAGAATAATACAGGATTAAACATTTTCATTAACCTGAAGGTGTTTTTGACATTTTGTCTCCCAGCTCTGTTTTGCTTTCTCAAATATAGTAATTAAGCCTCACTTCAGTGTTTCTCCCCGAAAGCCATCATTAATACATACAGTGTGTACTGCTTGTTACAAAAAGAGTTTATCTTTAAGTGTGAAACTCTTCCTGACTGCTGAAAATTCAAATATCTCACCCCCCAGAATTTTGTAAGTACCACTTTTAGCTTTGCTGTAATTGTCAGGAGAGCTGTACTGATGATAACTCACGCCCCGCAGAAAGGAGATGCTAATGTATGCTGGTTATTTAAGAGAGAAAACTGCAAGGTGCTCCTTTATGCAAATGCATCGGGTCCTGTCTGTCAGAAAAGTCCATAAACAGATGCGTGTAACGCAGATGCCCAGAATGTTTGTGGCAGGTGCCCTGTCCTTGCTCCAAGCCTGAAAACCTGAAATAAAAAGTGGAATTCCATTATCATTCCCAGCTTTTTGTACAGCACCTTTCCACTTCATCCCTATTATCGCTTTAAGTGAGTGCTTGAGTTTATTATTGTATGATGTCAGTTTAATGAGTGAAACTTGGAAACTGCATGTGATTAATCGGAGTCTTTGCCTGGAGCCAAAATCTCTAAACACCGGTTGTCCATCGGCCAAAAGCTTCAAGAAGTTGCTTGAAAGAAAGCCTCATGGTCTACACTACCGCTGTCCAATGATAATCACCAGAGCTACAATTCCTAGTCTGATCTGACATACTAGAATATTCTGTCAAAGAATGTTTTTAAGTCAGTCTGTGCCCCAGCAGATTGCTTTACCTCTTCATTTCAAAGGATAAGTATTCTCTTTGTTGAATGACTGAGTCTATCGACTTCAGAGATCAAATTTTCACAGAGCATCTGTAATAAGTGAAAGGGCCAGCATCACAAAAATGTACTAAAAAAGGACAAAGAGCGGAAGAGAACAGGTATTTTTCCAATGGAGATACAAAAATGATAACCAAAAACTTTGTTTTTTGGATGTTTGTTTTGTTTGATGGAGCTCAAAGACAGAAGACTGAGCTGTAAATAAGAGTTATGAATCTGAAAAACTTGCTTCAATCCTTTGCATTCTTCCTTACTTGCACACAGTCTAATGACGCTCCTCTGAGCCGGGAACCTGGCCAGCAAACTGTCGCTCACCAAGCTGATGAAAAAGACCAGGAAAAAGCTGATGGAGGCAATTCTCGCTAATGAATTTCAAAGTGGAATCTTCTCTTCTTTCTCACCAGTCTGCAGCCAGTTGGAAAAGGCCTGAATGTTTATGTCAATGTGAATTGTTTTGGTTTGGACAGACTGGGTGACAAAATGTCGTCATTGGCTGGTAAGAGTAGCTTAATCTAACAAACCCTAATCTGTTGCTAATCCTCTACTCAAAGAAGGAAGGAATATCCCAGTGCGCCTTAGAGGTTGCAAGTGCAACTGATTACACTGCTCTGTTTGTCTGATAGTTCACTATGCTGAACTTCATTTAGCCAATACTCAAGGATTACTGCTTTAACCGCAATACCTTCCCTTGGCTATGAGGGGCTGAAATACATTGGGAAGCTTTCAGAAGCTCTCAGAAGCTTTAGGATAAGACAGCATCTTTAGGACTAAACAGAGCCAGTGCAGATGGCTGGTGCACTCATTATGAGCAAAAGCTTCAGGTTGTTTTGACTCGGGTCAAATGAGTCAGAAGAAAAAAATGATCAAAAGAAAACATACATGTAGTTATCAAAGCATCTTCAAAGTGGCATTCACTGACAAAAGACTCACATGTTGCCCTCAATGAACTCTGTATAAACCAAAGATTATAGATGGATGTTTTTGAAAATTACAAGAAAAGAGCTATTTAACGGTCTCCTCACTCAGATGCTGACAGAGACATGGAGGGAAAATATCAAATAGGTTTTTAGAGTTCAAGAGTGTTTTGTATACCAACTTCAAACCACACAAAATAAAAGTTGGTACTGCAAGCTGTCAAACAACAAAACTGAACCACATTGTTGTCCTGTAAAACACTGAGATACTAAAAACAGTCATCTTTCACTCCACTGATTTGGTCACCAGTTGGACAATTACCAACACAGGTGGTGTTGACAACCCATTTTGAGATTAACTCATTTAAAAGAGCAGAAATCACATATATTTTTCTTTTCATTTTACATTAGAAGGGCAGCCCAAATTATTTATTGTCCTAGTCCATAAACCTACCCAGATACAAAGTGAAAGCAGAAGCAAAGCTATTAACGAATAATGACCTAAAATAAAGACGTTAAAATGGCAACAAACTGGTAGTATCTCCAATATTTTCTTTTGTTAATTCATTCTGACCCCGTAGAGGGAGAGTTTAGTGCTAAATAAGTGTGAGGCTTAAGATGAAAAAGCACATTTAGCTGGGTAGACTAGAATTTTCATTTGCATAAATGTCATAAAGTGAGCTGTTTTTCTGTTTCTGTATCTTCTATTATTTTGCTAAAAGTAGGCTAAGCTAAGCTATAACCACCATGCAAATACACAAGTATCTCCCTTTTAACACATTTCCCTGTAGCATTCAGAAGTAATTCAGGATGACTGAAAACACAAATGAAAAGATTTTTTTTTTTTTCATTTCATTGTGAGTTACTTATCACAATTTTCCCACGGTGAAGACAAAGAAAAGAGGGACACAGCCATCTTGTAATTCATTTGTAAAGCTGGATGAGCATTTTATGCAGAGCAGATAGAGGAACAAATGACACTGTGCATCGGTTCATGCAGTCATTATCATTCAACGTTCTGGTCGCCTGTAATTACCCACTCCGCTTCCTGGTACACTCCATTCTCTTTCTGAATTCTTCCCATTACCAGCTGGACGATAATCACACAATGAAGCAAACTGCAGAGCTTTTGTATAAGGGGAGTAGAAGGGCTTTGAAGTTATGGAGTTAATATTGATTAGGTGGAATAGTTTAGAGTAGCACCAGGAATTTCATTTCTTTCCTTTATTTTGCATCATTGAGGTCAAATGCATAAAGCTTCACACTTTGCTGACATTTTCCAGACGATATTCTACAGCAAGAAGAGTACAAATGTCTAATTGATTACTGTGCATTACATATATCATCCTTTGCTTTAGTGTAAAGAAAAGTACTTAAAAAACATAACTGCAGTGCTACAAAATAGCAGTGTGGAACAAAGATGTATGACTGATAAACTCTACAGGGATGTTGGCATCTATCCAGGTAAAAGACATCTCTGTGTTATCATGTTTGTGAGATTACTAGATAAGCTCAGTTTGAGCTCTACGCTTAAACACTTTGGTTCTGCTGACATGCAAAAGCTATTAAAAGGTCTAAGTAAACTTGCTGACACTCTTCACACAGTTTAAATCAGAGCTAAATTAGCCTCAGTCCACTGCTCACAGCATGTTGTTTTAAAATCCTTGTCAAGTGTGTTCACAGCGGTGCCGCAGCAAAGCAGTCTATGCATTGTACTTCTTGAGCAGGTCACTCTGCCAGTGCCTCTTGCGATCTGGAAATACTGTGGGCAAGCGGATATTTTTGAAGTCCTCAATGCATTTTTTCAGATCCTCTTCCAGGATTTTTTTCTCCTCCTCATCCTCATTCATTCCGGTGGGGGGGCCGCCATTCTCCCTGACGGAGGGCCGAGGAAGCGTCTTTAGGTTGAGGGTGCTGGGACGCTGGGGGCTCTCGATAGGGGGAGGTGTTGGCGAAGGAGGAGGAGGAGGACTGGAGATGGAGGAAAGTTTGGATGAAGGTGCGGGAAGGATTGGGGGAGACGGAAGTGGAAGATCGGGGATTTCTGTTGCAGGAGGCGGTGGTGGAGGAGGAGGTGTTAGAGGAGGAGGCAGGGATTTTTGAATGTCCAGTGTTGTGCCGGTTTCTGGAAGGCTTTGAGTTCGGCCCGCGCTGCCGAGCTCTACTGTGGCTGATTCCACGTGAGCAGCAGCAGGCTGAGAAGGTGCCGCTTCAGTTACCTCTGTAATTACCACCTCAGTCACCACCTCACTGGAATCTGGGGGTTCAGAGATCACGTCCTTGGAAATGGATGAAGAACTTCCTGCGGGAGAAAGAAAGAATGACATGCTTGATTAGAATAATCATGAGTAAAAATAATGTGATGAGATTACAACTCTGGGTCTCTCCAGATATTAAATCAGAGAAAACTTTGGCACAGTAACATCTCATGGTTTTTATCACCATACTGTCATGTAAAGATCTGTGATTTGAACTTGGTTATCTTCACCTGTCCACAGGGTCTCATGGTGTTCAATTAAACATATTGCAGTTGCGCACACAGTGAATACCAACTCATCCATGGATCAATGTTACATCTAAAAATAAAAATGTTTCTTTGGCAATTTAAAAAAGAAAACCCAAGACAAAACAGGGACAGAAAAGGAACATGAACGCTCATAAGACTTTTTAATTTAAAAAAAAGCATTATCCACACATCTGACCCTGTCTGGGCAAAATATATACATATAAGGGCTACATGTTGTCAGAGTCCCATTTGATTTGGATGAATGTGGATACAGCAACCATTAAAGTTGTAGATAAGCCAGATTAAGCTAGTAATAGGAAATTAGTTAAGGTTTGAATCAACTAGAGGCAAGTTGTGGCACTGTTAGGACATTTAGCATCAAGCAGACTAATAATATGTGGCAAATTTTTTTGGTGGGCACACAAAGTTTTACAGTATTGCTTCCTTTACTTATCTCTAGCAAAGGATTTGGGCCATTTTAAAGTCAAATTTTCTGAGTTTCTGCTTACAGCTAAGTATGTCCACACTTTGTAAACAAGCTTGCATTTTCCTCTGGCTTCAGATCTATAGCTCAGCTTGGTTAACTAAGCTATGCTAATATCTTTTGGTTACAGCTACAGACAACAAGGCAATTAGCTCCACTAACCTAGCCTAAGCTAAGCTAATTGTCCTCAGGGTTCAGCAACACATCCAGTCTTGCTTCCAGAAGTTATTTGCTCAACTAGCCTAAACAAACCTTTTACTAAAACTTTTCCCATTTTGGTCCCAGTTAAACTGTCAACCTGCAAACAATATAACTAAATTAATTTCCACAATTATTAATTACAATTGTTATTCAGAAATGGTAATAATTCCCATGGAAATGTCCATAAATCATGTCCACAAAAGTTAAGAAATTCTTACTGAGGTGAATAAGCTACAGTAACCCATTCACACAAAAATGCCAGTGAATTTCATCTATTCATTATTTTTGTTAGAACTTAACATAAAGTGCAGTAATATGCAGCAAGAAACAACCTGAGCTGTATTCATCTTGATTGATATACAAAAGTAAACACGGCTGGCATACAAGCAGCATAAAGGCAAAGCTGAGGAGAGAAGGGAGCTTAGCATGAGAAGAAAACTAACGAGAGATGAGAGAAGAAGAGGAGAGTTTTATTTAATTTTCCAATTCCCAGTCAGTTTTGCTTGCACGCATATCAAATTGGAATGAATGCTGTGACTGAATGGATGGTGTGAAGCCTCCTGACCAAAGCTTGACGAACCATTTTTCACGGTATGTTGATTTTCCATCTCAACCCTGCATAAAAACAGCAGTCACTGCAGTGTGACTTCCCTGAATAGACAAAGTGGCATACATACAATCTGTGCCTCATCCCATTTAAAGTCCTTGTAATTGCTGCTTTTTTTATAAAAACCTCCTTTTTGCAGACCAAAGGGCATGTAGCATGCCTCTTGTATCTTCTTTACACAACTAAGCAAAGTCAGAGCAAACATTGTGTGTTTTGTAGAGCAAAAGTAAAGTGTTGTACTCTATTTTGTACAAATATTTGTTTTTTTGGGGGGGGGCACTGAAATTTGTATATTTTCACACATTTTTCCCAATTTATTGATATTATAATGGGAATTAAAGCCAATAAGAATTCATCCAGGTCATCTGTTAGGGTATTACAGGTTTTATTTAAGCCTGCTATGTAAACAATAAAAAGGAGTTGGTGTCAGGCTTCGGGTTGTAATGCTTTTAGGGCTCTTTTTTTTATAGCTAAATCAAACCAGGTGCCAAAACTTGATTCGTAAAACATTTGTCAAGTTTACTGCATGAGTTTGGAGAAAGCTATGGATAAAGTTTACTTATAATGACAGTCCTGCATTTGCAGTCTTCATGCACATCATCATCTATAAAGTCAGAGTCATGCTACATCAAATCACAGAAATTCCCACTCTCAGTGAAGCTGTCACGTGCCGTATGAAGCATGCTGCTATGGTTCATGAGAACACATATGAGCATCTAATCCCATCACATGTTTAATACATGCTCATACAGAGATGCAAACACAGCTGAGGACACACTACACAAATATGCAAACACACAACGATCTCCTTTCCCACAGTCAGGCTGATCAATGCATGAGCCTGTCTTATATAACAGGAAAAGCTGCTTGTATCCACAAAGGTGACACATATAATTCTCCCACTGACTTGGATTTCTGAATACCTGAAAACAACCGGGAGCTTGAGCGAGCATGTCAGAGTGACTGAGCGTCTTCTGTGTGTTTGAGCTTGCATGCAATAAACTCATGTTCGCCTACTTTATGCGGAGGTGTGATTGTGTGTGGGCAGTTATCTGTGAGGAGTAATTCTGGGAATAAAATGGCATTTGAAAGAGGGACAGAGAAAGACAGAGAGGAAGAAAAAAGGATGCAGGGGAAGGAGGGGTTGGCGGAAGGATGTTCTCCACCATGTGCCCGCGTGCGTGGTGTATTCAATGTATCTCATAATGAATACATGTGTTTGAGGGCTGCCTGAATGTGGGAGTATGGGGGCTTAACAGTGTCGGAAGAATAATCCACTGGGGGATGGGCTCCGTGCTTTCCTCCACTGTTAAGCCTTATGGAGGAGAACAGCTAAAGAGTGCACTCAACTCCTTTCCCCAGGCCACTTCTTTGGGGATACATATGCAAAATCTAGAGCATTTTCACACACTCTCCCCTCCCTCACTCCTTCTTTTGCTCTGTCTCTTCAGCTTCTCCCATCTGTTTATTGTGACACATCCCTTCTAAACCATCATTACTCTAATGAGCAACTCTCATGTGTCACTCTTGCCAAGGTTTAGTGCCTTTCCGTTTTAAAAATGTGTCGTCAATGGATTATTACACTATTTCCTGAAATTTTTCTCAGATCATAAATCAGACCTCATCAAGTCGTGAAATGCCATTGAATTCAGGCTGTTTTGTGAGGAAATTGCATTCAAAGCTACGTTCATATTGAAATTTATTGTAAGAAAATATTTTAAGGTTTAAATTAGAAAATGTCTTAGATGGATAAAAGGATGGATGCTGCTTTCATTCCTAAAAATAAAAACAAGTAAGAGGTCTGTTCAATATATGGATATTTGGGTAAGTAGTTAGGTTTGGGAGAAGGATGGGGGCCCTGTGATTGAAAACCAGAAGGTATCGCCTGCAGATTTAACTAAAACAGATATTGGGTGTTATAGTCCTATTTATACATGAATACATTTTGAAACAGAAATTGTGTTAGAGGGGCTGCTGTGTGCTCAACAAAGTTCTTTATACAGTTCATTGTAAACGAGTTGAACGTGTTTACTGCCATCTACCTAGGTTTCTAATAGCATGCTTTACAGACGGGTTTTGGGGCTCATTTAATCATTTTTAGAATTGGTTGTTGGATTATTAGCTTCATACTTCATCCATACAGCTATGGTCCCATAAGAACAACAAATTACCATACTAAACATTTCAACTTGGTGCATGTAGCACATAAAAACAAACAATTGGCACATGTCGATCAATACAAGCACCAATTTTTTTTGTTTATACTAAAAACATTCAGGCGTAGTTTGGATTTGTTTATAGGTTTTTTACAGGTTATTGTGATGTTCAACACTTTGTGTTGCTTTGTGGCTTGAAAAGTGCAATTTAAAAAACAGTTTATTTGATTTGATTAATAACTTTAGATGCGAGCTTGATTTTCTCATCATTTGCTGTAGGTTACTAATAACATTGGCTGTTTGTAACACTATTGTGACATGACGTATTAATTAGATGTTACAAAATCAAGAGGATTACTGAAATAAAGTGACATTCTATAGAGTTTTATGCAGCTGAAAGGCTACGCTCCAGCTCTAATCACAAATTCAACAGCACAATCCTTCATCCAGCTGTTTCATTTGGCTGGAGGACTAGAGGAACTTCAAAGAACTACTTTGGAGATTGGACTTATTTTCTTTTCTTTTCTTGGACCAGTAAGCAGATAACTTCACTACCCTGCAATATTTAAAAGAGATGGAGTTGTTGTTTCAGAGGAAGATTTACCATGAAAGCAGGTGATGAGGGACACTGAACACTGCAAGCAGCTTAGTCTTCTGTTAGTCAGTGCCAACAGCACATAGCTACTGCTAATTCAGCTTTATGTCTGTGTAGCATCTGAAGCATATGATGGATGGAAACTCATGCTCACGACAGAGCTCCAACATTTTTCTCTCAGGTATGTCCACAAACACAGCTGCAGCATCCCTGTTTATATTTCCCACCACAGTCTGAGCAACAAGCACACTTAAAAACTATTCTGAGATTCATGTTTGACATAAGTACCTAATAGGTGTGCAGACTAAAACAGTTATTAATGGACATTGAAGTAAGTTGAGCATGACCTGGATCAATCAGCCTGCAGGTACTTTTTGAAATTCACTGACAGGTGTTCTCTAAGATTGAGAGCAAATAAAAAGGACATTGGCATCATCTCCATGGTAACACCACATTGATGTGCAGGGCCTAGCTTTCCGCAAATGCACAGTAAGGTCTCTCAGGCTGAAAGTGGTATTTCATTGGAAGACTTACTGTACACTTGGCACTTTCCTGTTATTGGAAAGGAAGTTCATGCTGCACAGTTTTGTTGCAGAATGTTTTATATCTAATTACAACATATTCATCACAAATTCCTAACCTCGTTTTGTGAAATGATCCGTATGGAGCCTGATGACAGTGTGAGTCTCACCTCCTACAGTTTCTTATTCATTGTATTTTCTCACAGATTTCAAACCTAGCAAATGCATCTGTATGGGGGTGTGTGTGTGTAATGACACATAGTAGTTCTCCATCCCTCAGCCTAACATGACATGCTGGTGCATAAAGGCAAGTTGCTCATATCAAAATCTCTAGAGTGCACTCACAAGTGTCTGAGCAATTACGAATCTGCCATTCTACATAATGTGGAAGAAATGCCTGACATTAACAGCTGGAATCCAGCGAGCAGCTGCCAAGTATAAAAAGTAGGAAAGGAAGTGAAGGTTTTAGGAAAGAAAGGGTGAAGATGAATAATTCAAAATAAATTATGAGCAAGTCATTAATTACAGATACGGTTTGTTTTATTTTTATGTTTGTAGCACAAATATATCTCCCACTTATGTGCCCTGCTTATTCACCTGCACCATGTGTTTCCTCTTTATCTTCTTCAACTTTAAAAATACTCTGAGCTGCTTTTTGGATCCCACATCCCGATAACTAGCCTGCCTAAGCAACCGCACTGGCACCGAACTGCTGCTGCAGCCCCCCTGCCGCCTGCATCCCCTGTCCAGTCTGTATTCAGCTATAGTGCAACCATACTGTGAACTGTAACAACAAGGACAAGCCTGGCTGTTCAGATTACTGATAATTAGAGGGCCAGATTAGAGTCCAAGTCTCCAGATGGCCAAGGTGAATCCCATCCTAAAGATGGGATTCGGCTCACTGCTTACTTGTGCTGAGATGTTATGTGAGCAGAGACATGGAGACTGTTTGCTGACAGATCGTCCCCTCAGTCTGTCAGTGATTGATGACATGCAATTAAAATTCCGGAAATTTGGACTTGAGATGTTTGTTTTGATAGAAACTTGGGAAATTAACCACTAATTAGATGAGCAATTCTGAAAAATGTGTGAGGGCTGGTAGAGACAGATACATAAAAGAAGTTTCAACGTTCAGCTAATTCATCCAGAGGAACACGAAAGCAAGGTCCCCATCCAAGCTGAGTCAATACTGAATGCCACAACAAGGAAAATAAACTTACCTGTACATTTAGGATCAGCTTGTACTCATAAAACTTCTAAACAACAGCAAAAAAAGGCTTTCATACAATGAAATACAGTAGAAATACATTTATTGCTGACACCCTTCACCAATAATTGGTAGCAGAAAATGGGAACAGTGACAGCCTTCAAATCGGAAGCTTCTGGCACCTGTCGGCTGGTTTGTGTCATATGTGTTCAAGCTCTTTCAGTTTTTTCTCAGGGATTTAAATCAGGATTCATTGCAGGCTAGTTTACAGCTTCAGTCTTTCTCTTCTACTCTAGTGTGGTCCTCTTTGATTTGTGCTTTAGTTGGTTCTCCTGCCCAAAAACCCAAACGCATTTTCTCTTAACATCTTTGGATATGTTCTCTGTTCTTGCTTATTCATACATTCATCATGGTAAAATAGGCAACTAAGCAGCCTTAGTGTCAACTAAAACCTCCAATGTGCTTTACTTTCTACAAGCTTCATTTTATCTTAGACATAAAAAGAATATGATACACTGTCTTGCATCATTGTTCAGAAAAGATCTTTTTATGAGTCTGCTTCTCTTTTCATAATCTTTGGACATGTTGTCTGACTTTGTTTTGGTGTAACACATTTCCTGACTAACTTCAATCCTGGCTATTTAGGTGAACTAATGTGCTAATATACATTCACAGGTTATCGACTGAAGCATGCATGACACTGCAATGCTGCGGACTAAGATGGTGAACCTTCAGGACCTTTAGCTGTTCCTAACGTTCTCCATGTGAGATCATTGAGCATAAGGAGGTAATTAAATTCACAGCATTTAAATTTACAGCATTACAGCATGATATTATTTAATCAGGTTCTTTCATCTGTTTTAGAGCAATGTGAGAGTCTGGAAATGCTTTCAGAGGTGGTACCATCTGTTTTCATAAAAGAACAGATACCTGAATTATTGAAAAACCTTCCAGAAAAGACGCCAAATGTATCATAATGTTGTAACTTTTAATGGTAGGAATCTAAATCACATTGAAAGGTTATTAGAGCATCACTACATAATACATAGCTCTGGTGTTTTTTTTTTGTTTATGACTCATATAACAAAGACAAAAGAAAAAAAAGTTAACCCTTTCATGCATAAATTATTAAGTCAAAGTGCCACTTTTTTTGCACACAGTAATTTATTTCCATTACGACGGAGTATTAGGGCCACATAGAGAAAAAAAAACAAACAAACAATGGAAAATATTTGTCAGTTCCTTACCGGAGAATAAAGTCGAAATGTTGAGAATAAAGTCGAAATATTGAAAATAAAGTTGAAATGTTGAGAATAAAGTCGAAATGTTGAGAATAAAG